>OVAY01000726.1:0-46853 GCA_900406395.1 Kernera saxatilis | reverse complement strand
TAGAATGTTTTTGTGTTTGTGTTATGTGTTTACAAAGAGTGATTTTGCTCTTTATTTATAGGCAAATACATAGTAATGGATATCCACGTAATTGAATTCACCTAACACACCATGTGTTAATTGATTTTTATCTGTTTTTATTAGTTTTATAACAGTATTATATATATCTGTTTTTCCTTTGTAGTTGATAAACCCCGAAAAATATTCGTGAAATTACGCTAATTCAAGCTTTATATCTTTCGTTGAAATTGGAAATCCCAAACTTGAAAATTGGAGGTATCCGAAACCTTGATCTCCGACCGGAAGGCACTAAATTCTCACTGACGTGTCTCAAATTTCGACGATCCATTTCTCCATCTCATCTGACTTGGGTGATTTGGTGATTGGTGAATGAGGAATCGACATAGCAATGGAAACCTTCGGAAGCTGGAAGCGGAGGGAGGAGAAGCGACGGAGGACACATCCTGCCAGAACGGCTTCGGAGACGGCGTCATCTTGGGCCTTGACGGCGGCGCTACCTCTACGGTGTGCGTGTGCGTGCCATTTTTCCCGAACGGCGATCGATTCCCGGAGCCTCTTCCGATCCTTGGTCGTGCCATCGCCGGTTGCACCAATCGCAATAGCGTAGGAGGTTCCGTCTCATATTACTCTCCCCCAATTTTGAATTTTGGTTCAACGTTGGAGGACTTTTCTTTCTTTTATTGAAATGCGATCATTTTAGTAGATTTTTGGGTGGATTTTGATGAATGTTTGGCTTTCTTTATCTTTTTAATTTTGACCAATTTCTGGTGCAATGTGGCATTTGCTTAGCTGATTTTTGTGCTTGTTTAATCCTGGAATTGGATTTGGTTTACAACCTAGATGAACGCAATTAGTCTTTTGACTTATGTAGTGTGCTTTTTTGGTTCTAGTCGTATGGAATATGGGTCAATTTTATCTATTGCGTGTGTGCCGAACTGCTTATTGGTTTATGGTTGCAGCAATATATTTGGCTATAGTTGTGGCACCACTTAGATTCTACCCTTTTAAGTCAACTTTCAGTGTACATCGTGTATGCAGAGACTGCAGCGAGGGATTCACTAGAGCAAGTTATTTCTGAGGCACTTGTACAGTCGGGTTCAGACAAATCAGATGTTCGTGGTGTATGCTTAGGTATTTCAGGTGTAAATCATCCCTCAGACCAGGAAAAGATAGAAAATTGGATAAGGTGCTAGTCATGTCAAGTGTAAACCATGGTTATAGGAGTTTGATGTGTAAGTCATCTCGATCTTACCCTCTTCTCGTAATGTTTTTCAGGGAGATGTTCCCAAGTCATGTCAAGGTATATGTTCAGAACGATGCTATAGTGGCTTTAGCTAGTGGAACCATGGGAAAGCTCCATGGCTGTGTTCTAATTGCTGGTACAGGATGTATAGCATATGGCTTTGATGAAGATGGCAGGGAGGCTAGGGCATCTGGTGCTGGACCAATCTTAGGTGATTGGGGAAGGTATTTTTCTTTCCATTCTTTGGTTTATGTCAATTTTACTCTACAAATAAGGAGAACAAAAATCACATCACAATGTCTATGTTTTCACATCCTTCTATCCAGTTGATTTTCATTTTTATCATCAGTTCACTCTCGCATGGAAAATAGAAAGATGTTAGTTTTAGTTTTACCTCTTATAAGGTTTCAGAGATGCATTAGTCAAAATTATGATCGAGCTATAGACTTTGCCATGACATATTTGTTGGAAAAGCACTTATAATGTATGGAGATTCTTTAACAGAGTTATGTGAATAATGTGATTATCTACAGTGGCTATGGAATTTCTGCACAGGCCTTAACGGCGGTGATTAGAGCTCATGATGGTCGTGGCCCAAAAACGATGCTTACAAGTACCATCTTAAAAGCACTTGGACTTTCCTCTCCAGACGAACTCATCGGGTACCTTCTTTTCCAAACTAATGATTCGGTCCCAAAACATGTAGCTTTCTATAATTTCTTGGTAGCCATCACTGCATTCAGAACTCTTCAGACATGAAGAGAGGTACTCCCTTTTTTCATTATCCCTTAAGACGAAAACACCAACACCACATCATAGAGTGCTATTCTAATGTTTCTTGATGTAGGTGGACTTACGCTGATCCATCTTGGGCACGTATCGCTGCTCTTGTTCCTCAAGTAGTATCTTGTGCAGAAGCTGGTGATGAAATTTCAGAGAAGATCTTGGTTGATGCAGCTGAGGATTTAGCTGTAAGTGTAAAAGCTGTGGTACAGAGACTTGGTTTATGTGGCGAAGGTGATTTCACATTTCCAACGGACTCTGTTTTTTCATTTTCTCGCCACCCGGGTTCCTAAATAGTGTCATATTTTTCTGGTTGCAGATGGTACAGCTTCTTTCCCGGTTGTAATGGTGGGCGGTGTCCTAAACGCTAATCAGAAATGGGACATTGGAAAAGAAGTCTCAAAGCGCATCAATCGATACTTTCCCGGTGCTCAAACTATCATACCAAAGGTTCAACATTCTACTTCTCATTTAATATCTTTCTCTCTTACCCAACGACTGAATAAGTAAATACTGATATGTATCTTCAGGTAGAGCCAGCTGTTGGAGCAGCATTATTGGCCATGAACTTCTTGACAAGTTAATAAGAGAGAATCAAATTGGTCACACATACCTTTATTGTCAAATTCGATGTTTCCTGACTCTTTAAGCATGCCATAGTGATATATTTTTCTCTTACTGTGGTACATTTGTACAATAGTACATAAGAATCTCAATGTCAAATTCCAATTCTTGCTATTGATATCTCTTTGGTTACTGAACATACCTATTCAACAAGATTCGAACAACATTGACATAGAGCGTGATTTATACAACAGAAATGCAATGAAACTTGTGTGAAATGGATTGTTTGATCATATGAAACTTGGTCAGAAGACTGATACTCTCTTTGATTCTCCTCTTAATTCTCTTCGGACAAGCTTCAAGATCTCGATAATCTGTGAGATATGAAAGGTCGCAAAGTTTGATGAAAGTAAACTATGCAATGAGAATTTGTAGAGAGAAAGAGAGAGATTTGCTTACGCCAGGGTAATGCTTTAGTATTGGAGAGTAATGATCAAGAGCAATATAAATTTTCTTGAGAAGCTCCAAGAGAGATTCGATTTCATCGCCAAGGAGATCAACCTATGATTCAAGTAGCAGATGGAAAACATTATCATGTTACGAAATGGTCAAAGAAAGAAAACAACACAAAGGGCGTATCGGCTTCAAGACAAATGAAAAGGACCAAGCTTTCAGGAACACAAAGAGTATCAGGTTCATTATAATTCACTGCAAGAGATAAATCATACTTTTTGAATACCACTCATGTTAGTCATGTAATTATAAATAGGGCTAAAAGAAGCTTCATACTAATCTATGTGAACTGTGAAGACTCACCTCACTCTCAGCCTTTTGGAGGTCACAAGTCTTCTTCTCCATTTGTTGCTTGTACATTGATTCTCTCGCCTTGAGTTCATCGACTTCATCTAAAAGATCACTTAATTGGCTCTGCATACTTATCAACCTACAAGTCAACAAATTCTCATATGTCTACTGAACTAAATGCATAGAGTGTCTATGTCGTATCGAAATAAGCAAACTGAGATTCTGTGTACCTAGAATTTGTCTTTTTCGTCTTTTCTGCTACCAAGCACTCGAGAGTTTCGAAACCTTGACTCCATTTAGCAAGATTCAAAACCGTCGATACAAACTGATTCTGAAGTCTTTTTTGCTCTGTTACTGTTGATGATAACTTCAGCTCGGACTTCATTTTCTCATTTTCGGTTATCTTCATATTCTCTCTAGCAAACTCAAGCTTCTGTCTCAATTTGGATATCTCCATTTCATAACCTTCTGTTTTCTCCACAGAGCGAGCTGAAACAACTTGCAGTTCTTTGTTTTTACTTTGAATCAATACTGCTTGTTGATCAATCTGAAACTGCAGATTGTTAACCTGTTGAAAGACTATCTCAAGTTTCTCCCTCTCTGTAGCCAAATTATTCTCAGCTGTCTGAACTAAATCATCCTTCTCCTTAACAAGACATTCCAGCCAATGAACCTCTTCTTTTAATTTTTCCTTCTCAACCATCTCTGAACCCAAAGCTCGTTCTTTTTCTGATACATTCATGTTCAACTCTCCAAGTTTCTTATTAGCTTCCTTCAAAGCTTCTTTGTATATTACCGCACAATACTCTTCTGCCATGTATGACTCAACACAAGAGTCTTCAAGATCACTCTTGCTTTCAGAGGCTTCTTCTTCTTCTCTATTCACAAGATCTCTAGATATCATCTCATATGATTCCCTCATGATACAATGTTCCAAATTAGTCTCTTCTTTTACACATTGAATCTGGTTCACAAACTCTCCCACAGAAGAAGACCCATATAAATCGTCATGGATAGAAGCTTCACCATGCAAATCCTTAACATCTAACTCAATCAACTTTCGATGATTTTCCTCAACCTGAGAAAGCTGTGATATCTTCTGATCAGCCTCTGAAAGAGAATCTTTGAGTTGACGGTTCTCTAGAAGTAGAGAATCCAATTGGCTCTTGTAATCAGCATAGCTCTTTCTTTCAAACACCGACTTCTCATCTTCCAACAAAACATTATCCAACTTTGAAATGATATCCGGGATCTTCTTTCGCAGCACATCAAACTCCTTGTCCTTCTTCAAAGAAGAAAATGAACCACGCTCCTCTAAATTCAAGTACCTTCGCTTAATGCTAAAATACTCTTCAGTCATCTCTTGTATTATATAATCATGCTCTCTTTTCAATTGGTTCATCTCAGTCTTAAAGTGGTTGATCAACTGCTCACGCGATAACTGCCTTAAATCCTCTAAATTCTCAGGCTTCAACGTGACAGATCCTATATGCTTACCAATGCTTCCAGAGATTTTTCGGTGCAATACATCAGTTCTTTTTTGGTCCTCCAAAGCCTCAATGTCCCCATTTTCATGACCCGTAAGGAACTTAGAAATCAACTCTAGTTCACGGCGCAAACCTGCAATCTCTTTAGTCTTCTCAAGTAACAAACTTCTATTGCCACAAGATTCCACATTTTGCTGCAACAATATTTGTTCACACTCATCCTTCCACGCTTTATCAAGAACCAAACGAGAATTCGAAGCTTCCTTTTCTTCAGAACCCACATGATACAAGAGCAACGCTTCCTTCAATCTCGACAATTCGATTTCTTTCTGAGCTATCTTTTCAGCAGCCTCAGTGTCAAGACTCTCAACTGCATTTAGCATTCCTCGTGTAACCAAATCACTAACTAACCTTGAAACTGTTAATGGATTATTTATATCATCCTCAACATTCGGATTCTCATTCTCCTTAATGACACTATTAATAAGGATTGATCCATCATGATCATGAGAATCTAAACTACCATAATCACTCATCATAACCTCTTCACCCATAAGAAAAATCCCTGAAACAGAGAAGCAGCATCAGTAAAAAAAACGCTTTACAATAACAGGAAAAGGAAAAGTGAAAACCAATAGCTTTACACTAACCGGGAAAATCCAAAACAAAAACAAAAGTAAAAAACGAGATTAAACATTCGGTAGAATAAGGTAATCTTCCAAAACAAACAAAAATTAGACACTAATTGAGATTAAGAAAGGTGGATAAAAGGATAAAAATTCAAATGCCCATAACAAAAAGTGGACAAAGTAACTTACAAAATCAGCACTGTTGTTTTTTTTACCCCGGAGAAAATGACGGAAAATTTACCGAGAAAATGGTGTGTTTTCTTCTTAAGCTTTAGGGTTTCTATTTCTAACGAGGAGACGCAGAGAAGATGGACCGACCTGAAAATTTACTTTGGGAAGCGGAGCGGGAGAGTAAAGAAGAAAGCTTTTAGTTTTAGCAAATCAAGGAATTTGCATTTTACGAAAAAGCCCCTGCAGAATCTATATTCTGTCTTTTCAAAATGAACAAGATGAACATACATTATAGTTATACTAGTGAATTAGTGATACCATATTACGATCGACAGAGATCGAGTTTGTTAAAATGTTCTGTCATTGATTCAAGTGTAAAAATAGAGTCTTTGCACAAATCAAATTATGAAACCAAAAACAAAACACAAATCAGATTTGCTCTGTTCTGTTTGGTTCTAATTCATGAGCGGGAGTGAGAATATCTGGTCTATGTTTAAAACGGCCATAATGAGTTTAATGATCCAATTATAAATAATAAAAAACTTTATTATACAAATAGCGAATGTTAAGGTTTTGGAATGGAATGATCAGAGAGAGCTAGTCAAGATTTGAAAATGAGACATAACTTGCCGTCGAACTTCATCTCTTTTCACTTTCCCAGTTGTTGTCAATGGAAACTGCTTCTCCCACCGGACAAACCGCTTCGGAATCTTAAACCTGTCCAAGTTCATAAGTTTCATGAACTAAAGTATATATAACAGGAAAACAAAAAATCTATACATTTTTGCTTTGTTTCTTTAAAAGCTGTTTTTTCAAGATATTTTACCCGGTTAGATTATGTGTTCTACAATGATGCTTGAGTGCCTCACTAGACAGTTGGAAATCTCGGTTGCGGTTTTCGACATCAGACCATATCCAATTCTCTTGTAAACGGACACAAGCAACGACCATCTCTCCAAGACGAACATCCATGACGCCTATGACCACAGTAGACACAATCCCAGGATGCTCTAACAGAACAGCTTCTACCTGCGCACATTAATGGATACAATCACATGGAAAGATGCACAAGACTTGAGTCTAATATCGACAAGTTTCTTGTGTTGGAAGTTAACCTCTTCGGGGTAGACGTTCTCTCCTCCAGTTTTGATTCGGCCATTGGACCGACCTATGAGCCATAAGTTACCCAACTCATCGATGGTCCCAATATCACCTGTATCAAGCCAAGCTCCATTGCTGCTGGATTCTGATGTTGCAACATTTTCTTGAACTACTTGAGGACCCCAATATCCAAGCATTGTGTGTGGTCCGCGAGTTAGAATTTTCCCAATCCTCGATGAATTTTCGTCGAGCTTAACCATCAGTTCGATATGAGGCGCAGGCTTTCCAACACATGTGCCTTGCTTTGGTCGATTAACTGAAGAATATGTCACTTTATAGGACTCTTGTGTTGGATCATTGAGAGTCATGAAGGTCAGTGAAGAGCACGCCTCTGTCATCCCTTTGGAGCAAACCCAAATCGCAGAGTTTAGGGAGAAAAGATTAACGGAATTGGTTTATTTAAAATGCAATATGAAAGTGACTCACTCACCATATGCTGAAAGTAATTTTGCTCTTGGGAAGATTTTCGAAGCATCATTTAGGAGTTCGCTTGATAAAGATCCTCCTCCATTTAGTATCTTCCTCACACCGCTGTTTTGAGCTCCATTCTTCGTCGTCCTTTTGGGTAAAAAATTTCAGCTCATCAACAATTTTAAAGACCAATATTGGGGAATTTTGTTCACCTATTGACAGAAACTAGATCAGCCATCATAGCTGGGACTGTGATGAAGCAAGTCACACGGTGACGTTCCATAACTTGAAGGGCTGTTTCAGCATCAAACTTAGGCAGCAGAACATGGCAAGCTCCAACCATTAGCATGGCCATAGCTGATGACAGACCGCCAATATGAACTAATGGTGATGTATGCAAATACACCTGCAGAAGAAAAAAAGATGGCACGATGAACAGAGAAACTTAAGAGGCTCTTTACTTAAAGAAGCATTCAGCTCTATAGAGTTCACAGAAGACAAACAGATAAATGGAGATAAAAAGCGTACATCATCCTCACCGTAGCCAACAATAGCAATCTTGGCTAGAGACTGCGTGATGAACGCCAAGTGGCTTATCGTCACGCCCTTGGGTCTTCCTGTTGTACCTATTGCCAAGAAGGCGATAAGTGAAAACAAAAAAGACATCAAGTAAGCTCAAGATTTGTAATAGAGGAAGCAGAGTTAAAAAGTTTTACCAGAAGTGAAGCATATCACTACAGCATCATCAGGAGCCCAGCCGTATGTCGAAAAGGAAGGCACCAGCTCGTGCTGTTTAAGCATCTCGGTTGTCAAAACTGCCCCGTAACAAGACAAATTAGGCCACTAGCTTTATCTCTTACCCGTTTGAGTTTTCAAGGTTTATAAAACAAAACATACATTGGTTATGTTCATTTGCAAATTCTGTTGAGGTTGACTCCATCAACACACGCCATTTCAGGGAAGGTATATCGCCTTTCTGTACATCGATACTCCACGAGACACAGGTCTCATCGGTAACCAAGAGTACAGGTTCTACTAGCAGCATTGCCATCTTTGCTTCTTTGAAGCTCTGCCCTTTTGCAAATACATCATCAAGAAGACAAAAGGATGTGTCAGAAAACTTTTTTTTACACCTACACAAATCTACTAAAAAGATATAGCAATAGAAATGTGGGAAACATTTTTTTGAAACAAGTTGTGGTTGATTATCAGAGAATTTCAGACAAGCCTTGAAACTGATTACTGACCCATCTGTAATTCAAAGGAGCAACTATTCCTCCCACCAATGCAACAGCCAATAGCCACTCCAAGAACAAATCACTGAAAGGACCAAAAAAAAGAACGAAACTTCAAAATCTAATACCCAAAATTTCTCAAGTCAGCAAAAAAAAAAAATGGCGGTCAATTATTTAAAACTCGTCTTCCTTGTAAGTCCTAACTCCTTCGTTCAAATTGGAATTCTAGGAAAAAAAATGGAATCTTGTAATTGAGTCACGCATATGACCTGTTAAGAGCAGCAATAGAGACGACGTCGCCGTTTTGGAGGCCGAGACGATTCAGTTCTCCGGCGAGGCTCAGTACGCCATCGACGAACTCCCGGCCGGTGCGCCTCCGGTGGCCGAAGACCGTAACAACGGCGTCCCGTTTGACGGAGGCTAGCCGAGTCAAACACTGACAGATATGGGGCCGAGAGTAATTAGCCATTCCGAAGAAGGGCAAACCCGGAATTTGAAGATATATTTTACCTCATCGAGGTTTATTGGAAGAAGAAGAAGATGTTGTGGAGATGGGAGAAAAGGCGCGGGATTTGTGTCTTCTTCCATTGATGACGTGGCATCGACAACCTCTCCTTATCTTATCTGTAATCTTAATGAGTATTTGGGCCGAGTCCATCATAAATAAATGGGCTTTAGTATCAGATTGCTATATCCTATATGACCCATATCTCGTCTCTTTTTTTAAAAGATAAAAAATCTAAGCTGGGTCTCTAATTTTAAACACTTTCGATTAAAGCTTTCAAAGATTCTTTCTTGCTTTCAATAAATAAAACCTTGGATGCCACTCAACTATAAATGCTAGTTTCTTGTGTATTTCACCTTTTAAGCAAATCTTGTTTTTAAATAAATAATAGCTATTTTCTTAATCGATGTCAAAAATACTCTCGAGATATATAGTGAAGCAATGCATTATCTAGTGAAACTGAGAAAATAAAAATAAATGAAGAGTGTGGTCGTGATATTACAAGAAACAATGGGGTTAATTGTTTTAGATTCCCGTAAATTTAGGGCCAATCTCCGACAAAGAAATTCACGAGGATTATTTTTGCCAAATTCGGACAAAGCACGAGAGTCGAGAGTCACTGTTCCTAGTCAGCGTGGAATAAAGAAAGAAACGTTTTTGCATTGGAAGAAACGACAGCGTTTTATGTGTTTCCGATTGGATAGTAGATACGCGAACAAAAAAAAGTTTTTGTTCACGGGAATGGTAACTTGAAACGGCGTCGCTTCGTATTGTTACGGTTCTGGTATAAAGCATTCCTTCACGGGATGGACTTGTAACTCATAGCTCTAGTCTCTAGACTAAACTCAAACTCCAAATCATAAGAAAAATGGCTGCACACAGAACCAGTGAATTTCCACCGTTGATCTCAATCATGATCGTGTTCATCGTCATAGAATCAACGACCACCATCAACGCTAGAGAATTACGGCCGTCTGATCACGGCCTTGACTACTACGACGAACCCGGCGAGTCATCATCGGAGATGACGTCATTCTTCGGACCTCCTTCTTCAAATGAGCTGACGTCGACATCTTCATCATCATCACCGTCTGGCTCGACATTGCCTAATGCCGTGAAATCTCCAATGGCATCATCAAAAAGCCGAGATGATGATGATAATCACGTGATGAACATGAATCATGTGCTTGTTGTTGGCAGCTTGGTGTGTGGACTCTCCGGCGTGGCTTTAATGGTCGCTTCTGCTCTCATTTATTTTCTTGGTTACCCCAAAATACAAAATTCGTCTATTACTTCTAATCAGATTCATAACAATACCAAGTAGACGACGACTCTTTTTTTTTTTTGGTTTGTCTATAATTTTCTGAATTGATTCAGGAAAATCAAGATGTTGTCTATCATACTTTTGTTCATTATTATCGTAGAAACACCAAGATTAATATTTTGGTTTTCGATTATGTTTAGTCTTTTCGGTTCAAAAGAAGAAGAAAAAAACATAACCGGAGAAAGTTGGTTGCCAATTTGGTTCGGTTCTGTGGATAAAAATATAATTAATTATTTTTCACTAATACTAGCAATAGTCATAATTAAATAATTAATTTTAAAGTTTGCAAGAAAAATTAATTAATTTAGCGTCAGTTGGAGGAGTCCAAGAGAGGGGAGAAAGGAGAAAGCTTGGCCTTTGAAGAGTTTCAAAGGATCGTGTTCGTGTAGCTTACTGTATTTATAAACCCTATTTCATCATCTTACTCAATCGATTATAGTTCCTCCCATTATTGGTTGCTTTCAATCAGATTCCGACGAAACTGTGATACTCTCTCTGATCGATAACAATGTCTCACTCTGCTGTTTCTCAGGTTAGAAAATTTTCGCATTTTTTTCCTGATTTTTTGGTCAACGATTAGTTTTCGCTTGCTCCTGATGATTCTGGGCCGGGGATGTATGATTTCTCTGTTTGTTTAGGGATTTGATCCGGGTTAATGTTCCCTTGGCTGTTTCCGGAGAAAACGAGGGAAATTTTTTGAATTTATTGTTGTGGGGTTTTATGATCTTTGATCTGGGTTTGGGCTTGTGTCTTCCTCGATTAACGATTTTTGGCTCAATGATCCTTTGAAACTCCTCAAAACACCAAGCAGAAAATTCGTTTGATTTCTTATCGGAAGAGAGTTTTGATAAGATGGATTTTAATTTCTTTGCAGGCTGCTGCTGTCTCAGTTTCCATTGGAAACGAACCTTCTCTTAGAAGATCCGTCTTCAAGGTGATTCTCCAATCTCTCGAGTAGCTAACTTCCAGTTTTCTATTTCGATCTCTTTCTTTAAAGTTTTCAACAACAAAAAAAGAAGATCATGAGCTGTGTTTGTACACAGAATCTTGGATTCATATTGTTTTATTCTTGATGTCTTTTGTTTTGATTCCCCTGGTTATGTCACATTCCTTGAGATTGTGTTGGGTTAATTCATCTGAGTTTGATCTTAAACCATGTCTTGCTTGTGCTGTGCCACTTTTTCTTTCTGCAGCAGAACAGTAGCATAAGCTTCAACAGCAAGTCATGGGCATCTTCCTTAGCATTGAACCAGAAAACAACAAGCATAAGAGATTCAAAACGGTACACAAACACAACAATTTGCATGTCGGTTCAACAAACAAGTAGTTCCAAGGTTTCTGTCTCTCCTATAGAGTTGGAAGACCCCAAGGATCCTCCTCTGAACCTGTACAAACCCAAGGATTCTTACACAGCTAAGATTGTCTCCGTGGAGCGAGTCGTGGGAGCAAACGCCCCAGGAGAAACTTGTCATATCGTGATTGATCATGACGGTAACCTTCCTTACTGGGAAGGACAGAGTTACGGTGTGATCCCTCCCGTGAGTCATCTTCCTTGTGCTGTTTATATGGTTTCATTATCTTCAAATTGTTTCCATCATTCTTAATCTTTTAGTCTATAAATAAATTGGATTTTGCGTGTGCAGGGTGAGAACCCAAAGAAACCAGGAGCTCCACACAATGTCCGCCTTTACTCAATTGCATCAACGAGGTATGGAGATTTCTTTGATGGTAAGACAGCTAGTTTGTGTGTCCGCAGAGCTGTTTATTACGATCCCGAGACTGGAAAAGAAGATCCGTCAAAGAACGGAATCTGCAGCAACTTCCTATGTGATTCAAAACCCGGAGACAAGATTCAAATCACCGGTATATAAACTAAACACCCAACCTACTAAGTCACACACTTCAAGACCCCTTGGAATAATAATTTTTGACTTATATTTACTTTTCGAAACCAGGTCCATCAGGGAAGGTGATGCTATTACCCGAGAATGACCCAAACGCGACTCACATAATGATAGCCACGGGAACAGGAGTGGCTCCTTTCAGAGGCTACCTACGTCGAATGTTCATGGAAAACGTCCCAAACTTCAGATTCGGCGGCTTAGCTTGGCTCTTTTTAGGCGTGGCCAACACCGATAGCCTTCTCTATGATGATGAGTTCAGCAAGTACTTAAAGGACTACCCGGAGAACTTTAGGTTCGATAAGGCGTTGAGCAGAGAGGAGAAGAACAAGAAAGGTGGAAAGATGTATGTGCAGGACAAGATTGAGGAGTATAGTGATGAGATCTTCAAGCTTTTGGACAATGGAGCTCATATCTACTTCTGTGGGCTTAAAGGAATGATGCCTGGGATTCAAGATACGCTTAAGAGAGTTGCAGAGGAGAGAGGTGAGAGCTGGGACTTGAAGCTTTCTCAGCTCAGGAAGAACAAGCAGTGGCACGTTGAAGTCTATTAAGCTTAATTTTCCTTTTCTTTCTCTTTTTTAATGTTTTTTTACTGTTTTTGATTTGATTCAAGTATCGTAATAAATAATTGAATTCATGTGGTTCTAGTTTTCAAACATGATAATTCCTGACATTTGTTGGTTTGAGAAGAGAAATTCTTTGGAATATTCTTAGAGAACAAACGTTGGATCAATTATGTAATGACACGAGTCATCAAGAAAACGACGTAAGGTGTTTAAGATTTGAGAGAATAATATATTGGCTTTCATGTGCTGCAATAAACCCAACCGAGATTAGCTGAACAGTTGGAGTTAGAATTTGGTTTGGTGTATTATCAACCGAGTTTACATTAAACCAAACCGATATTAGTTTCTTGTCTCTCGAATTCAAGCAAACGCGAACCGGTTCGCTTTCAGTGACTCACAATGGAAATAATAGTATAATACTCAAATAGGTTTCGGGCAGCGGGTAGAGGTGGGACCCGTAAGAACTCGTGGACTAAATCAGTCAGTGAGCTACTAAGGGCAGCAAAATTAGATCTGCCCGTAATCTGCTACGTGCAATCTGAAACGCTTCTCTCATTCTCCACTTGTACGATCAATATTGCGTCCGCATCAATTGGTACAGACCGTGCCGTTTTTCCACTTCCTGAAGCGTAAAAACGTCATGATGTTTGTGACTGATGGAGAAGGACGCTCTGAAGTGTGGGGATGAAATTGCGGAATGACTGACTTGCAGAAAGGGAAGAAAACGACACTCCCTCGCTCTCTCTCTCTCTTCTCTCTTCTCTTCTCTCTTCTCTCTCTTCTCTCTCTTCTCGGAGACTTTGAAGAACAAGCATAGAAAAGTGCAGAGGTTTAATCGTCATAGTAAATTGTAGGTAATTTTCTAGTTTTTTTCTTCCAACCTGGATTTCAAATTCTAGCTTTTGAGTGATTTCCTGAAAAATTGCTTTGCTGTTTAGAAATTTAGTCGAATTGTGAGAATTATAAGTTTATGGTTAATCATCTTTTTTTTTTTTTAATTCTGGGTTTTAGCTATGAATTGTTGGGTTGTGATTGTGTTCTGATTTGGTTCCTGGAAAATGATGGAAATTTTGTTCTCAGTAGCTTGACTTGTTTAGCTTAAACAAGAGGTTCATGAATTTGAGGTTTTGATAATTCTATTTTTTTTTTTGCTAAATGTTTTGATAATTCTGATGCTTCAATTTATAGCTTTCCAAGGATCATGTTACTGGCTGTTTACTGTTGTCTTTGTTCTTTACTTCTTTAGGACTTTCAGAGCTCTGCATCGGACATTAAGCTCATGAGTCATGACTTCTTCAATCCATGAGCTTTCTGGTTCTGCTTACTCTTCTTCATTACTTTCATGTTTATATATCTCTTATTTCAAGTTAATTCTGATTTCATTAGCTTGGCCGAAAACAGAGATTTTTGGTGTCTTCTTGTTCAACTTCATGTGGTTATTCCTCTTACTGATTCTTGGTGGTGCTCTCTTGTTAAGTTTGGTGTATTCTTGTCCAGATAACATTGAAAGTCATGAGAAGCAAGAACAGAGAGATTCTCAAATCCAAATCCAACCACCAATTCCTCCAGGAAGAAATTCTGAATCAATTGCTACAAGCTTAGTCTACTCGGAACAGCTTCCTCACTCCATGGTAAAACATCTCTCGAACGACCAAAACCCAAACTAGTTGATCAGAACACTATATATGTTTGGTTTTAGTTTCTTCACATATCTCTTGATTAATGCCAATGAGTTTTGTCCATACTTCATATGCCAAATCTTTGATTCCCTTTCTGCATGTTCAGACAATATAGAAGTAACCGTTTTTTTCGGTTGTGTGTTTTTTTTCTTACAAAAATATTGAAGGCACCTGGACAATACCCATATCCAGATCCCTACTACAGAAGCATCTTTGCACCGCCTTGTGATGCACAAGCGTATCCTCCACGACCCTATGCCGGGGTATGGTGTATTACTAAGTCCACTACAAGGATATTTTGTTATCCGGTAAATGTAATATACAGTTGGGTTTATGTTAACAGCTTATTACAAATCATGTCAGGTACATCTACAGTTAATGGGAATGCAACAACAACAAGGTGTTCCTTTACCATCTGATGCAGTTGAGGAACCTGTGTTTGTTAACGCAAAGCAATACCATGGAATACTGAGACGAAGGCAATCTAGAGCGAAACTTGAATCTCAGAATAAAGTTGTCAAGTCACGTAAGGTAAAGTACTTTTAAAAACCGTGCTTTGTTATGATTCCTTACTTCATTTGGGTAAATTTTGAGTATCTGTTTGCAGCCATATTTGCATGAATCTCGGCATTTGCATGCCATAAGACGACCAAGAGGATGTGGCGGTCGGTTTCTCAATGCCAAGAAGGACGACGAGCATCACGAAGGGAGTCATGAAGAAAATTCCAACCTTAGCTCTGATAAATCCGCCATGGCTGCTTCTAGTGGCACATCTTGAGAATATCCTACATGTAGCTTTGCTGTATTTTGGCCCTGTTTGGTCTCGGATCATCAGTGTCTTTAGTGTATCATATACAAATCTTTGTAGCAGTGTATAGGTTCTTGGGAGGAATTAGGTAAACGTGAAGTGGGTTTTAGACTCTCTGATTAAAAAATAAAACCCACGAGGAAGAAAGGAAATAAACAAATGTTATAAAGTTTAGTTAAGGAACAATGCTCCTGATATTGTTTTGGTGTAAGAAATTTTGGTAATAAAACGAAGCATGGAACAAGAATCCACAAAAAAAGTGACATCTTAGATTACCAATTGGGTTTACAACGCTGTACTAAATTAAAAGCTGAATTTTGATAGATCTGTTTAGCCGAATTTGTAAAAACAAAAGGTGTTCATTGTTGCTCAACTGGGCTGCAGGAGATTCTTCTGGTACCGGGACGCATGCTTTCAGTTTGTGGTGCCTGAATCATTGTGTTGTTTCATACCACTGTGGTATTAATGCTTTTCCAACCCAGCTAAAAATATATTAAAGGCTTGTGTTGCATTTAATACAAAATTGACATCCAAGACGAAAAGATGAATCTAAACAATCAAAGTGCAGACGAAACAATTGGTGTGCCACATGTTGTTGGCGATGCAGTTTAAGATTAAGAATCAGCATTGTATCAACTTGAAAACTCCCTGTTTCTGCTTCTTTTGGTGTATCAGAGTAATCTGGTACATGAATTGTTGGGTGTGAAACAATTGTAGCTTCAGAATCCAACTTTGTTGTACTCACTGGGATATGCACTACGATAGCTTGATTTAGCAGCTGTGGATCTTCTGCATAATATGTTGAACTCTTTGTATTAGTGTATATAGAGTATCTAACCAATGTAAATAGAATCGGTTTAGATTAGTATCTTGGCTCTGGTTTAGGCCTCTCTCAATTGTATATAAACCCCCAATTGTATATTCTGATTCAATTAATGAAATGAGATTATTTTACTAATATGGTTAGAGACTCTATATACACTAATACTTTGAAAAGTGTTCCTGGACTTGTAACATGAGCAAGAATTCGAGGCTCTTTTGGTCAACTCGTATAGTTCTTGATTGGTACTGAAAACAGGGGAGAACAAACGAAGATGGGATATGATTTTTGGCTACCATTCTCTCCTCCTCAAGACGCAGAATGGCTTTGCAAGCTTATGGATGGATATCAACGAGTTGAGTTTGAAGGAGACAAACTCTGTTGAATGGTAACCAAGAGAACTTGAAACTCCAACACTATATTATATACGAACATGGAGGAGCCTTTCTCTGATATTAAGTTCCAATTCCGACATCGACAAGGCAACTCCAAACTCCAAACTAGTAGTTGGCAGTGGTCTTTGTTTCCTGGTTCATAATTACATAGACATGTGCAAGGGAGGCCCTTTGATGTTCTCAGACAAGTTAGAACCCTAATTCAAGGGCCTAGTCTTGAGAGATGTAGCTAGGGACTAGCTTAGGACTAGAATGGGAATGAAGAAGAAAATTAAAACGTCTAAAACCAATCTTATAAATGCACACACATACTAATAAGAGTAATTACTTAAAATACCACATTTTTAAGTTTTTTTTTCAAAAATATCAAAACAAAATTTTTTTTCCAAAATTAACACAATTATACTTTTGTTTCAAAAAATACCATAAAACTAAAACTAATTTTAAAAGGTTTAGAATTTAAATTTTTTATTTGGGTTCACTAATTTGTGTTTAAGATTTAGTTTTGAGGGGTTGGAGTTTAGTTTTGGAGTTTAGGGTTTAGTTTTGAAGGTTTAAAGTTAATTTTTAGTTTTGTGGTATTTTTGGAAACTAAAACTAATGGTGGTATTTTTGAAAAAAAAATTTCTATCGTATTTTTGGAAACAAAAATTAAAAATATGGTATTTTTGAAAATTGCCCAAAAAATGCACACACATATTAAAAATGTATGTTAATATATTAAGTTATTAATTACTGTATTCAATAAAACACTAGACACCTAAAAATGAACTTGGTTTATTATCTCAAATTGATCTTGTCATCTCGCAAACGGTGAACGCATAAATGGCGGCGCCTGATTAAGCAAGCTGTTCCTCCACTCTGGAGAGCCGATATAAGAAGCCATGTCAATATGCGAAGGTTTTTTTTCTCCACTCAAAAACACACCTTTGAGAGACAAGTGTCCTGTATGCTCACTGATGACTCTCTTAACAACAGCTTGGCGTTCAACATGCTCATCACCAGGAATCCAAGCCTTGGCCAAGCCTTTAAAAGTTATGTAGACAACTGCAGTTAGCTCCACATCTTCCTTGGTTTCTATCACCATTTGCACAATCTCCAACTTAGACAGAATGCCCTGCAGCAACAACAGTTTTGAAACAAGAGCACATGTCAACTATTTTTACCAACCAACAGTGCCATTCATGCAAAGGAAACAAAAAAAAACCTTACATTTGAGATACACCTATCAGTGCCACAAAGTACAAGTTCCAAATATAGAGGAATCCAATCATTGTCTTCCAACTCCGATTTCTTTACCTACATGATGAAAAAAACAATCACTATCATGAGCAGAGCAAAACAAAAATTGATGTTTGTGTGTTGTTAATATATATCTTACCACGTAAAATCGTTTGCTATCATTGAAAGCATTCCCTGGCGGCCACTCAGGCAATCCATCCACCGGTAAACTATCCTCAGGTAGGACGGGCGCCTTGGTGGTCAAGGCTATATATGCAAACAATATTAATCAGCAAGTGAAGTAAAAAAAAAATGAAAAACAATGCACCACATGTCACTTTCTTTACCTTTAGGTCTAGCAATCAAGCATGTCAAATCCAACCTGCCAACACAGTTTTCATCAACTCGAACCTGAAAGGTTTGCTGCAAACCGCTAACTGAATCTTGTGCAAGCAAAGTTATGTAGTAAGGGGACACACAATTCGTTAACATGTTGAATTTGATTAGGGCACTGAGCTTGAAGTTTGTCCCCTGAGAAAGAAATTGAATGTGGTTATTATACACAGCATGTTGGTAAGTTGATAAATCACCAAGTGTTTAGTTTTTACCTCCAACATATTGTAACGATGAAGCCCCAAGCTAGCATAAAGCTTGACCAAGACACGATCAGGATTCGTAGCAAACTCATGTTGGCAGTCGTAGGATACCAGTCCCATGGGACCTCGTGGTGCTGGGATACCCTCGACATCGAAACCCTGCAAAAATACTCAGTTAGCAATCGAACTTAACCCTAGAAGCAAGATCAGATCTAGGGTTAATTTCGTGTGACAAAAGGAACATCTCGATCTAAACAATAAGAAGATTTAAGAAGATGAAACAATTACATCGGATTCTTCCACTTGACGCCAGTACTCGCTCACCTCACGAAGATACTCCTCCTGATTTTCAATCCCAAACATCATATCATTCATCTTCTCCTCCGATCGGTGGATGCTTTTTTGATCGATCTCGTGATTTTCAATCCGAAAATATATGCCCCTTGTATATATCCATCCGACGGATTCATTTATGGGCTTCTGTTGGGCCTTCATGATCTGCCAAATAAAATTTATGAAACCAACCCCATACACAAGGAATATAATAAATCAATTCTACTCAAAATAATACATATCAAATTCCATATATTCTATAAAGATTAAAGGGATATATTTCAAGTGATTTGAGCTTTCATGAGTTTTGGATGATTTTGGGTGAATTTAGGAAATTATAATTTGTTGTAAAATCTCTCCAAATTCTAATTAAAACCATGAGATTTAGATTTTTGTATTTTTTAACTTAGAAAATCTTTTAAATCATCTTAAAGTCAATACAAACCCAATGCTTAAAATGTATGTATCTAATAACAGTGGATTTGAAGGTAGAAATAAATAATCAAGCTTTTAATAAAATGAAGTAAGAAAAGAAACTCAAAACTGTAAAGATGTATGTTGCGAGTGTATTAATAATTAATTATAGTGTGTTGTTTTTTCCTAACAAAAAGGAAGAATTTATTAAGAAAGACCTTTGGTAACACCATTTCTATTTCTATTAGTTGGTTAAAAATAAGTATTATTAAGAATTGCAATACAAATTAAAATGCGAAAGACTGGGGGTAAAGTGGGTTATATCTGTGACTGCCATGTACAAAATCGAAGCGCATGAACAAAGTAAAAGAACTCATGATGAGACTTCACATGACCTTCTTCATCTCTTTGTTATTTACACATTTCAGTTTTTTTTTTTTTTTTTAATATGAAGATTTTCGTTTGTCCATATGTTAATGGTTTTAATTTTTTTAATACAAAATAGTTTCTCGCCCAACATATTATTGTTCAGAAATATACCACTTTTTTTTTTTTGGTTTAAATGTTAAGATATATATAGTAAAACTTCTATAAATTAATAATGTTGATATCATAAAATTTTATTAATTTAGAGAAATATTAATTTATAGAATTTTTTTTTTCAAACCATAAATTTTGAAATTTTCCTTTACTTTAAATAGGAAATTTACTTTAACTTTATATTTTTCTAAAGTTTTCTTTATTTCAAATTCTTTATGTTTTTTTTATTTACATATTCAATATTATGTTAATATTCCAATTTTTTTTTTCACTTTGAGTCATATTTTACTAAATTACTTTAGTTATGTATGCCTAAGATTTATAATTATTAATTTATTATATTATTGAACCATATATTTACATAGGAGTTTTCAAAAAAAATATTATCTTATTATCTTATCGAATCTTATTAATTTTTATATTAGCCCAACTCGGAACCGACAAAATTTATTAATTTATCGTGTTTATTAATTTATAGAAGTTCTACTGTATACCACTTGGTTTTTACTCTAAGAGTTTATTTTTTCTGTATACACTTTAAAAACTCTTACGATGTTTTTACATTTATCAACAGTATTTCCATCAAATATCGTACTTATTCTCTTTTTTTTTTTTTTTTTCTTGCAATGCCATGTATTAATCTCAATTAGGTAAAACGTACAAGTTATATATTTTTATGTATCGAATCTTTGTTTTCATGTACATTTTACACACATGTACACTCTCTTAACTCTTTTCTGTTTTTAAATAGACAAACAATATGTATTTGATGATGTCGTTTTCGCCAAGATACCAAAAATATTTCGTAATGATAAATTTGGCATCGTATATGTTGATGGATGTATCATGTTTAGCTTTTTTTTTCTTTTCTCTCGTGAGGTGTGAGGGCAAACATTCTGATTCAATCGGATACATTGGAGGAGCAAGTCGTCATATGTATTGCTAATATGATATTCATAATTAACAGAACAGATTCTACAAGTATTTGAGTATTCCGATGGATTTTTTTTCCATAGATATCTCAGCTTTAAACATCAAATTAACTCTAGTCTCGTACCATAAGAATGAATTCAAAACTCGGGATATTACCAAAACTAATCTATAGCAAATTATCTAACAAAAAAATATACAAAATTTCATTTATTGGTCATGTTGATCGAAACCATTTATACTAGGTGAGATAAAACTTGCATTTTTTTTCTATATGCTATTTACTCAATAAATAATAACTGCTATAGATAGCTTAAATTTCTGTCCAAAATGAATAGTTATTAGAAAAACAAAAAAGTATCCAAAAGAAAAAATATTTGCGCAAATGGATACAACCAGTTGAAAAATCATAACCAGACCAAATACAGGTTGTACCCCCAGCAAAGACAGACCTGTCTTAATTTGTTTTCTCATAATTTATTTATAAGTTTATAAAACAAGTTAAAGAAACAAACAAAAACACTAACGTTTGATACNAACGTTTTAAAAAAAAAAAAAAAAAAAAAAAAACACTTAACGTTAATTTTTTAAAAATATATGTACATTTCACGCTTCTCACGCGCGTAGTGACATTGCACATACTTAATACATCATCATCCGCATGGATACAAATTATGAACATACAACATCATCATGGTAATATGTACATGGACTTTAATACATACATCATCATCATTAGCATCATCTTAGGACAAGAGAGCAAGAGGATAGAGAAAATTTGATGCTATGTTTGGGTAGGCCACTGTCTCACAGAGCTTAAAGACAACAGCTTTATTTCCCTAAGTTAGCAGATTACCCAATTTCGTCAAAATTCCGTTTCTTCTGACAACAACACTTACGTTTTTACGAATAAATATTGTACTACCATTATGTTAATCATATATAAAAACAATAAAGAGTTCCTTATTGATTATAGTGATTAGCACTAGGGTTTCTTCTTATAAGTATTTGCAGAGAGATAGCTTTGCGTGTTGGCTTTTCTCATCTATCGTGTTTAGCCTTTCAATCCTACATCTTTGATTAAATGCTAATTTCTTTAGTGTGAATGCATCTAATTTTCAAAATCTAGTTGCTTTCAATCTTCTTCTTATTTTGTCAACATCTAAAATTTAAAATCAAGAATAGTAATGACAGAAACACATTGATACGGTGAATTAGGTGATATGAAATCATAGTAGAGAATTAAGTGATCATCCATTTTTTTGTTTTTACAACAGTAATCTTCCATTTCACAAACATATTTTTAAGAGCTGTAAGAAAATTTAAAATTCTCTACTTCGTATCAGTCAAATAATTATAAAAATTCCAACTAAAACAATAATATTAAAAATTCTTTACTTTGTGGCGGTAAAGAATTTTATAATTTAAATGATTAATAACTTGTTTATCTGGTATGATATGACTCGACTCGATATGGTTATAGCACCTAGGTGATTGGCGATAGTATGATTTCAACGGATAATGAAATCACAAACTTGTTAAAAATTTGTAAAATACAAATCTGTGATATTTTTGAAATTGATGTTGTACTATTTTTCAATGATAAAAAATGAAAATGATATTTTTTAAGAATACAAAATTGATGTTGTTTATTGATTCCTAGTTTTCTGAAAAAGTGTTTTATAATTTCGCTTTTATGACTTACACTTTTTGAACAAAACAGAAAAACAATAACGTTATAGTAAATACAATACTTTTAATAATGTTCCACCTCAATTAAACCCTATTTAAACGCTGTTTAAAAAATAAGCTCTAAATAATAATAAAACTTTAATAAGAAAAAGTATTTTTTTTTGCCCAGAACAGTTAAGCTTTTAACCAATACAACCTACTCTGCGTTTTCAATTTTCACCATTTCTTTTTAAAAAATAATATTTTACCTGTTTAGTGCTTCTTGTTGTTTCTTGCTTGTCCGCTCTCTCTCTCGGAAAATCTTTAACTTACTTTTTCAGTATTCTCTCTCTCTCACAAGGAATATCGAGATTGGTGTCTGAGAGAAAGACTCTTCTCTCTCTACTTAGCTCCCTTGCTTTGCTCCTTTTTCCACTTTCCATTTTCTTCTTCTCCTCCTTTGAGAGCAAATGAAAACTCAAACTCTTCTCCCCAACTATCCTCCTCTCATGAACTTCATACAAGGCTCTCTCCACTTGGAGGGCCTACCCGTCTAAAATCAAACCCTAACATTTTCTCAATCGATACCCATTTGTTTCTCCATCTGGGTCTCGATTATTTCCCCTTAAAGAATCGATTTTTATTCTCCTTTTTTAAAAAACCTCTGTTTGTGATTTTCGACTTGGAGTTATGATGGCTCACTCCATGGACGATAGAGACTCTCCGGATAAGGGATTCGACTCCGGCAAGTACGTTAGGTACACGCCGGAGCAAGTCGAAGCTCTTGAGAGAGTTTATGCCGAGTGCCCTAAACCTAGCTCTCTCCGAAGACAACAGCTCATTCGAGAATGCCCTATTCTCTGCAACATCGAGCCTCGTCAGATCAAAGTTTGGTTCCAGAATCGCAGGTGAAAACATCAACCTTTATAAATTGTTTTTAATGGACTGTTTTTCTATTGACTACTGATTGTTTCTGAAATTAAAAAATTTAATTTTTTGTTTGTATTTGAAGACAACATGTTTCCTTCTTTGATTTAAACTATAATTAATTTCACTGCGCCTGTTCTTCTCTGACAAATGTTTTTTGGTTAGTGTCTGTGTCTTTTCTTGTTTTGGATCTCCATGGTCGTTTTAAGCTTTTGAATTTCAGATCTATGTCTACTATATTAAATTGAAGAAATTTGTTTCTTTTTGCTTAGGCTTTGACACAGTTGAAAGTTGAATACAAGAAAAGTGACAGCTAATCAAACTGTCTTTGATGAGCTTTAAACATCTCTTTTTCTTCAAATTTTTATTATTTCTGCAGAGAATATGTTGGAAATTACATTATCTTTTTTGTTCTTTATGTCATTCTGGTATAATTCTAAAGCAAAAAGGGTGTTTCTTTGCTCTCTTCTGTTCATTCTCTACTATTCGACACATGTATCATACTACTATTGTTTGTCTTTAGCTGTTTTTTTTCACGTCTTTTGAAGTTTCGTTTGGTTGTTGAATTTAGATGTCGAGAGAAGCAGAGGAAAGAATCTGCTCGTCTTCAGACAGTGAACAGAAAGCTGAGTGCCATGAACAAGCTTTTGATGGAAGAGAACGACCGTTTGCAGAAGCAAGTCTCCCACTTGGTTTACGAGAATGGATTTATGAAACATCGAATCCACACTGTAAGCCTTGAATCCTTGTCTAAATGCAATGTATAAAAGTTAAACCACATTCAAATTAGTGTGGAACTTGGTGTTTTGACTTTGTTTAAAGGTCTTAATGCTTGTAAACAGAACTGTCCTTCAGACTTCTCTGTTGTTAAAAAGTTACTGATGAAAGTCTTCGGTATTGTTCACTTAGGCTTCTGGGACGACCACAGACAACAGCTGTGAGTCTGTGGTCGTGAGTGGTCAGCAACGTCAGCAGCAAAACCCAACACATCAGCATCCGCAACATGATGCTAACAACCCAGCTGGGTAAGGAAGGCTCTTGTTTTTTTGTTTGTGAGTTTCTCATTGTTAAGATTATGAGAAGAAACTAAAATGGTTTTGTTTGAACATATTCCTGTAGTCTTCTCTCGATTGCGGAGGAGACCTTGGCAGAGTTCCTTTGCAAGGCTACAGGAACTGCTGTCGACTGGGTCCAGATGATTGGGATGAAGGTAAATAAGTTGTAATATTTTAAGGTTTCATATGTGGAAATGAAGTAATGTTTTTGGTGTATTTTAATATGTATTTTCATCGTGTTGTATATATAGCCTGGTCCGGATTCTATTGGCATCGTAGCTGTTTCACGCAACTGCAGTGGAATAGCAGCACGTGCCTGTGGCCTCGTGAGTTTAGAACCCATGAAGGTAACGAGTGTTTCTTTTTTTCTATAATTTTTTTTTTTTTGTAAGAAGGCGAAATTCTATGAAGGCCTTATAAATTTCAAATACTGTGTTAGGTTGCTGAAATCCTCAAAGATCGTCCATCTTGGTTCCATGACTGTCGATGTGTCGAGACTCTGAGTGTGATACCCACTGGAAACGGTGGTACTATTGAGCTTGTGAACACTCAGGTCTGTTTCAGAGATCTATCCTACTTGTTTATTTCTTTGTAGAATGTTCTGATCTTTGTTAATGGCGGGTTATCAGATTTATGCTCCGACAACTTTAGCAGCAGCTCGTGACTTTTGGACGCTTAGATATAGTACAAGCCTAGAAGATGGAAGCTATGTGGTGAGTCTTAGGAACGGGTTTTGTTCTCTTATAATTCTCTTTATTAGTTTTGCTTTATATTTGCTTTTTGCCTTCAGGTTTGTGAGAGGTCACTCACTTCTGCAACTGGTGGCCCCAATGGTCCGCTTTCTTCAAGCTTTGTGAGAGCAAAAATGCTGTCAAGTGGGTTTCTTATCCGTCCTTGTGATGGTGGTGGTTCCATTATTCACATTGTTGATCATGTTGATTTGGATGTAAGCATTTGATTAATAAAAACACATCAGGTCTCTAATGGTCTCCTCTTTTATGTTGATTGCTAAGTTTGTTTTGTTTGGTAGGTTTCAAGTGTCCCTGAAGTCCTGAGGCCTCTCTATGAGTCTTCCAAAATTCTTGCTCAGAAAATGACTGTCGCTGTAAGTTCCATATAAACCTGACCCATCCCTGACCCGATTATTAGGCTCTATGTTTCTGAGTTTTTCTTCCTCATTTCAGGCTCTGAGACATGTGAGGCAAATTGCTCAAGAGACTAGTGGAGAAGTTCAGTATAGTGGTGGACGCCAGCCTGTAGTGTTAAGAACTTTCAGCCAAAGACTCTGCCGGTAATATATTTCCTTGATAAGCTTAGTTTTATTGAATGGAGCATTGTTCTAATTGCTTTTGTTGAAATTCAGGGGCTTCAATGATGCTGTTAATGGTTTTGTGGATGATGGATGGTCTCCAATGAGTAGCGATGGAGCAGAGGATATTACTATCATGATTAACTCTTCATCTGCTAAATTCGCTGGTTCTCAATACGGTAACTCGTTTCTTCCCAGTTTTGGAAGCGGTGTCCTCTGTGCCAAAGCTTCTATGCTGTTGCAGGTGCTTATATCATGATTTGGCATTTATGAATTGACAAAAGATTTGGTTTCTTCAATTTCTAACTCCATTCTCTTATTTTATCTTCTCGTGAAGAATGTCCCACCCCTTGTACTGATTCAGTTCCTGAGACAACACCGGTCCGAATGGGCAGACTATGGCGTTGATACCTATTCTGCTGCATCTCTCAGAGCAACTCCATTTGCTGTTCCGTGCGTTAGGACCGGTGGGTTCCCGAGTAATCAAGCCATGCTTCCTCTAGGACAGACACTTGAACATGAAGAGGTAAAAAGAATCTCAAGAACCTTATTCCTGTTGTCTCTTCTTTGGCGATGCCCGTAAACCTATTGTGTGCATATAATTGAGAGATCCCTGTTACTTGTTTCTCAGTTTCTCGAAGTGGTTAGACTCGGAGGTCATGCTTACTCACCCGAAGACATGGGTTTATCCCGGGATATGTTTTTACTGCAGGTTTGCTTCATATCAAAAACTTTCTTGGATTCTTGAAAGCTCTGTTGTTGAATAGGAGGAGTTCTTGGTTTTTTTGGCTTTTGTGCAGCTTTGCAGCGGCGTTGATGAAAATGTGGTTGGAGGTTGCGCTCAGCTTGTCTTTGCCCCTATCGATGAATCATTTGCTGATGATGCACCTTTGCTTCCTTCTGGTTTCCGCGTCATTCCGCTCGAGCAAAAAACAACTCCGGTAACAAATAAAACTGTTTTTGAAAAGACATTTGATATCCTGAAATGAATAGTCGATTGACACAATTGTTTTTGTTTGTAACAGAATGATCATCTGTCTGCGAATCGAACAAGGGATCTAGCATCATCTCTAGATGGTTCCACCAAAACCGATTCGGATACAAACTCCAGATTGGTCTTAACCATCGCCTTCCAGTTCACATTTGATAACCATTCAAGAGACAATGTTGCTACGATGGCGAGACAATACGTGAGGAATGTTGTTGGTTCGATTCAGAGAGTGGCTTTAGCCATTACGCCTCGTCCTGGCTCAATGCAACTTCCCACTTCCCCTGAAGCTCTCACTCTGGTCCGTTGGATCTCCCGTAGTTACAGGTACACTTCTTAGAAGAACCTTTTAACCTTAAGGACTTGCGACAACAATGGTATTTTGTAACTCAATGAAATGTTCCTTTTTTTGTTCGATGTGTTAGCATTCATACAGGTGCTAACCTGTTCGGAGCTGATTCTCAAGCTTGTGATGGAGACACATTGCTTAAGCAACTCTGGAACCATACCGATGCGATCTTGTGTTGCTCCCTGAAAACTACTGTAAGATATCTCTGTTTTTGAGAGAGGTGATATTCTTTAAGAAATAGCAAACACCGGCCTATTAGCTGAAATGTTTGTTTTTTCCTTTGTTTCTCAGTCCTCACCGGTGTTCACATTTGCAAACCAAGCCGGTTTAGACATGCTCGAAACAACGCTCGTGGCACTTCAAGATATAACGCTCGACAAAACTCTCGATGACTCTGGTCGTAAAGCTCTTTTCTCTGAATTCGCTAAGATCATGCAGCAGGTATATTTCTTGCTAGCTTTTTTCTCCGGGCGAAGTTTTGTCTTAAAAAAATACTAAATTTTGGATGGGATTTTCAGGGCTATGCTAATCTTCCGGCGGGAATATGTGTGTCAAGCATGGGGAGACCAGTTTCGTATGAACAAGCTACAGTGTGGAAAGTTCTTGATGACACCGAATCGAATCACTGCTTGGCTTTTATTCTCGTGAACTGGTCTTTCGTGTGAAGAAATAAATATGGTTAATTATGTTAGATATTAAATTAGGATGCTGTTTTGGTTAAGGTTTGTGAAATTAAAGGGTCAATATGTATTTGTGGACAAAATGTGATGATGTCGCTTTATCAATTATGAAACGATGTATGGCAAGGATATATATATTTTGCTTATGTTATTTTTATTGATGTTTTTGACTTTTTTTTATGTAAGTAAAGTTTTAATTTATTGAATATGATATGCCGACAAAGAAAAAACTTATTTTATAAGATGAATTATTATTTTCTACAATCAACATTTATCATTGGGTTGAGGACGAATTATTGACAACAAAAGCGTTTGACGAGGAAATGAATAATTTTCCAAAATTTTTATAGGGTGACTCGTGATCATAAAAAAAAAAATGGGACTCGTGATAAGTATTATATGCAACATGAAAATGCATGCGGAGTGTGTTGAATATGTAATAATCATCCAAGAGATTGGATTTAAATGAATCTTTGACATTAAATGATCTATAATCATTACAGTTTTATCTATTAAATTGAAATCGTATCTATCACAAGAAAACTAGTCATTGTGATGCTGTTCTTTGACTTGTAGGCAGAAACCTACTGACTTCTTTTTCAGTAGTCTAATTAGTAATGGAAGTTAATATGCAACTTTTCTTCTAGAGTTTTGGATTGTACAAAAAAACGCTCTTAATATTTTTTTTTGTCGGCAAAAGCACTCTTAATTCAGTAGTTGGATTGGATATGGGATGAAGAGCTTTTCGTTGATTTTGAAGTCATCTTTTACTGTTTTATACTATTTGTTTGTTATCATTTATACGTAAATAGTTAAATATGGTAAATCAATAGTATTTGAATATGTCAAACTGAATAATGTAAATATCTTTTTACGATAAATGGATTTCAATCTTTTTGGATGTTATACACCATAATCAAACCGTAAATTAACTACTGAAAACCGGAGCCACTCAGCTATCAAACCGGAGCTAATGAACAAATTAACTATCATTCAAAACTTTATAATGAATAAAAAAAAACTTAATAAATGGAAAAAATGAATGTCGGGCGGTGATTTGACCGCTAAGGGATGACAAATGATGATGTAAAAACAGAGGAAAAAAAGAAGGCATGTTTTTGTGTGGTAAAAAGATGAAAAAAAGAAAAAAGAGAGAGGAGTGAAAAGACAGAAGTGATTCTGTTTGGGACAGAAGAGATCTGGCTTGGCTTTGTGTAAGGACATGCCTTACCCGATTCTGCCCATCTTAGTCAACATCGCTGATGTCATCCTCCCACACCAATTAATAATCCTCCTACCCATATACACTGGAGGGACTACACATATTCATTCTTTTTCTTTATCTGCTCAAATAAAATCTAACTTTTAAGTATTATTTGAGATGTTTAAACTCGGTTATATAAGCTAAAAGACCGATTTGAACCAAACTGAGATCTAACAGAGATTTGGAACCAGATTTTTTAGATTGTTCCTTAGAGTTATTGGTTAGATATTTTTGTTGTAGCTACTAAGCTAAAAACCAAAACCACATTTTATTTTACGATCTTTTTGAACTCAACGAACCACATTTTAAGATTTGCTTCAGGATTAATAATGTAAATTGAAGTATGCATCATAATGTATATGCGATGGATAATAACTCATAACTTTATAAACATTAGACTTCTGATATAATTTCCTTGACGATAATTTTATAGAATCGTTTGTTTAACAAAACGAATTTTCACGTCATAGGAATCTGGTTTGCTATAGTTTTCAAAAACCTGTGAAAAAAACAAAAGCCGCCCCAAAAATAAAATTAAAAAAAAAACCCTATAAATTGGGAAATTTAATCTCTCAATTAAGTATCATTTACCCACATCCATCCAACATATAAGTCATCCAGCGATGCGTGAGCATGTACATACTAACATGCACAGTTTATTTCTGGGTCAGTGGGACCTAGTAGGTATGATACATATGAGTATATTTTTATTTTTCCCAAATTGGGAAATTATTGAATTTTAGCTCTATATGCTAGATTGGTACGTCGTTGGGTTAATATTATTAGCTTCGAGCGTTTTCCTTTTCTACATTTGAACTCCGCGGCGTTTTTTTGCCATAAGCCTCGTGGGCTACTACTAGATCTATTTTGGACACCATGGAATTTCATATTTTTTTGTCAGTTTTGTTAATTCAGATTTTTTGTTTTTGTTAATTCAGATTTACTTCTACGTGTTTGCTACATTTTATTCTTCACATTAATTTGATGGAATAAAATAGTTCGTTTGACTCATATCACGTGCTTCACTTACTTTACAAATCGGTGGAAAAAAATATATGTATGAGTCCGATACGATGGAACCGGTCGTGAATATGGCATTTTTTTAAAAATATAAATTGAAAATTAGGGAATAGATAGCTAGTTCAGTAAGTGCAATTATATCATACATGCAAAAAACAGAACCCTACAGGATCTACAATATACAACTTTCTTGTGTTGTCTTTTGTGGTTTGTCTTTTCTCTCAATACTCTAAAGCTCAAAAGCCATTTAATACTCCAGATTTTTTTTTTTTTTGGGTAAGCAGTTACAAGAACTGCTGGGTTATGCAGTAATATCTTATTGGCTAAATGTCAGTTTGACCCATTTAGTTTATTAGTTTATTTGACCCATTTAATTTAATTTAATTTAATTTAATTTAATTTAATTTAATTTAATTTGAGGTTTCTGAATAGTATTTATCCATGCTCTGGTTTCTTTTGTCATTCTCGGTTGGTAGTTGTTGTAATTATTATAACAATAAGGAGGGGATATCAAGATAGTGAAAGTGTGTAAATGCACACAAGCTTGCGTTTGATAGGTTCAAAAATAATTCGTAAGTTTGAACTTTGAATTAAAGTGAGTATATAAATAAATATATATGATGTTGAAAATGAAAATGTAAATGTAGGTTTAATGATTGAGGGCTTTAGGACATTGAATTTTGTGCAGCACCCAATTAAGCAATACTTTTGATTTCTCATGATATTGGATGGTCCGTTTGCTGCAGGTTGATATACATTGTGGATTTTTTTAACCTTTTTAAAGCGGTATATCATAAAATGGACAAATTAAATCCGTACAATGATGTCGATGTTGTTTGAATCTTTGAACGACAAATTTTTACAGTTCTAAACGATTATATTTATTGACCCATACACAAATTTAGTTAAGATACATAATTTTCAAAAGATTTTAGTAAAATAAAATTATCTTAAGTTGGTTCCCAATTTGGATTAGCTAAAAAGTTGAACATATTTCAATAAGATAATAAAGATATAATACACTTTAAAGAAGCAACTCTACGTAATTATATATTCTTATTGATTTCATAAATATATAATTATGCAAACTTTCACAAACATAGCTACTATATAATTTGTTACAAATATAATTCTAATCTCGTTTTTTAATTTAAATTGAAGGTTCGTCGAAGTTCATATCTAAATTCATATCGACATCAGTAAAAGGAAGTAGTACAAACTTTTAACGAGAAAAATAGCCTAAAAAAGGTGTTATACTGAATATAAATAACCACTAATTAGAGTCAAATTATATTTATTAATATTTGTTGGAACCATAGATAAATTTTGACTCTAATTAGTGGTTATTGTTATTCAGTATTAGGTGTTAATACTTTTTTCAGACTGTTTTTCTCGTTAAAACTTAAAAGTTTGTACTACTTGTCATTCAAAAAAAAAAAAAAAGGTTTGTACTACTTTTTTGTTGTTGTTACTGATGTCGATTTTGGGCCTGCTTCTACAAAAATAGGATTTATGAATCGAGCCCGATTGGACCATGAGATTAGATCTTATCCCCATTTTCTCGATTAATTGCCTAAATATTCCTTCCTTGCGTCAAAAATCGAGTTCTCAATTTCATTGCAGGAACATGAGAAACGTACTTGATTGATCAATTCAAATGCAAGATCAGTTTAAGGTCAAAAACATGATTAAGAAAAAGAACATTTCTTGATCATAACGAGGCTACATTGAACAACAATAAACAGATAGATCCCAAGAGTTTCAGTACTTTACAAATAAAGTTAAACCTCATCGATGTGTTCCATTCCGAGGCTAACCGGAAGCCGATCGGGTATATAAAAAAAAAGTTAAACCTCATCTATAGTTTTTTTTCCTCTATCAAGAATATTATAGCGAACGCTGTTTCTTCTTCTTCTTCCCTTTCTTGAGAGTTCTTAATAGCCAGGGATTTCACCTGGAACTGGAGCCAACTCGTTCTTACTGAATTTAACTTCATCATAGAACGTTGCACGCACGGTCCTTCCTCCAAAGAATCTCCCATCGAGGTCCACTAGGGCTTTAGTTGTTTCCTCAGGTCTTGAAAACTGAACAAAGATTCTCACTGCTTCGTGTACAGGGAAGTTCGGTTCAGTGATCTCGAATATCAGTACACGAGTGACTGTTCCGTATTTGCCACACTCGGATCCCACCTCGTCTTCTAGCTCGTCATCTACTTCTCCTGGCCCAACCTTTAGGCGCAGAGAAAACGGGTGATGGGTCAATCGAAAATTGTAGAGCACAATACATAAGAAAAGAAAGATATGATCTCTGCAACAAGTACTTGTTTTGCTGGACAACAATCAGAATCACAAGAGTGATGCCTCTGTTTATGAAAATTGATGTGAAGATGCATTCACATACCAATAATATATGACAAACTAGTCAAGAAACGTTTCACAGATTGGAAAAAGACGTGACAGTTATTACATTATCCAAAAACCAACCAGTAAAAATTTTTCAATCACATGCCAACTCTCCTCTGGGTTCATGTTTGAACTCTCAAGTATTTGGCAATCCAATCCTGAGGGCTCAGGTTAGGCTAGCCCCAATAAACAAAGTACAGTCCCAAATGCCTAATTGACTATTCGAGGGGAAGATACTGTAACTGAAGCGTTGTTACCAAAGAATAGGCAACCTAAATTCTATAACAACCCAGCAGTTCACTAGGCTAACATTAACATAACTAATACTATTATGAGCTACAAGCTCCACCAACAAAGAATTTTCATCGCAGAAGAACCAAAGCTTTTTAGTTTCAAGATACCTTGAAAGGATCTAAGTATCACAAAAGCTCCTGCTTTCCCGTGGAAGCCCATTACTCAATTCTACTTTCACACAGGACATCTTTGTCATCAGTATTCTAAAGTTCAGTCACATTCATTCCCCGATAAATCAACTAAAGGTTTGGGTTTATCGATCTAACATGCTGCCAACAAATGCTGGAATACAGCATATCATTCTTACCTAAAACTCTAGCAGACCGTTCTAAAATCATTGTAGCAAAGTGTGTCCTTATACACTAGAACAGCTTGACTTGAATGAATTCTAAATTGGCTTTGGCGTATCATATCGATACAAATTATAGTGTGGCAGGCACAATCAAGAATCATCCGAAGAGAAATCTGAAGTCAAGAAGAAAGCATATGTTAAGAGAGGTTTTGAAACGCATACCATGTTTCTAAGAAGCAGAACCCTGGTTGGTTCTCCATTGATATTCACACTCTTGACCTTCTTCTCCGACGATTTGTTCTCACTAGCATTCACAATCACACCAGCTCTACGATCCGTCTTCTTAGCCATCAATGGCGTTGTGATCCCTTGCTCTGACTTCCCAAGCCCTTGCCCTTGTTTCCAACCCATCTTCGCCATCATCCTCTGAGCAGCTGTCATCTGCCCACCTGCCCCAACTCCTAACCCACTCGTCTCCGATTTTCCGATGCTAAATCCGTCGACGTTCCCCGGCGGAGACGAGGATCTTCGCTTCCCACTGCCACCACTCATGGCAGCTCGTCTCTTCCACGCTTCCTCACCGGAGATATTGAGCCGAGACTCGCTGTTGTAATCGCGCTCTCTTTCTCTTTCCTTCTCCCTCTCTTCTCTTTCTCTCTTCTCCTTTTCCTCCTCCTCTTGCCGTCTCTTATCAAGCTCTCGCTTCATCTCAGCTTCCATCGCTTTCCTCTTCTTCTCCCTCCTGTACTCCTCGTAATCGTTAGGTCTCGCTGGATCGTACTCTTCAATCACTGATGAAGTCACACCAACCAATGCCGGCTGCGAAAGTGCGGCATCGTTCGCCGGAGCAGGCACCGATTGGGAGGAAGAAGAAGAAGAAGAAGAAGGAGCCCTGTACTGCGACGCGATAGGTTTGGGCTTGTTCTGAGGTCTCAGGATTGTTTGCGTCGGAGCAAAAGCCGGTGGTTTGCGAAGCGTAGGTGGAGCCATCTTGGTACTGCTTGACCAGACGGAGGAGTTGCCGCTGGGTTTCTCATCATCTGACGGCGGAGGAAGATCTCCGTATAATCCACCAAGCATTTTGCCGCCGGTAAGAAATTTCCCCCCCTGATTCACGGTTTGCTTTCAATTGGAATACGCAATTAGATCTGCTGAAATTAGGGTTTTAATTCTCCGATCAGTAATTTTTTTTTTTTTTTTTTTTAATTCCTTATAAATTTCACTAAAAAGGACTATTTCGAAAATAAAATACTTATTTTCAGTTTGACCAACAAAAAAAGAATATTTTTCATATACTCGCCAGCGATCCACTTTTGTATGATAGTATTGGGTGTCGATGAATACAAGAATATTGATGACAAAAAAAAAAATATTTTTCAATTTTTCATATCAAATAAAAAACATAATTTTATTCAAAAACCGACTTTACAAGGAGAATTGTTTCCGTCTCATCGTGTTTTGTTTTTCTTTTCCTGAGCTATTTATAATTCTTGCAATAGAAGCAACGCTTTAATTGATTTGTGCGAGAACTTTACATAAACCCTAGAAAATCCCCTTTTTTGTTCGTCTTGGCGTTTAATTCTTCAGGTGCGATTCACGATCCTATATTTTTTCTTCTATAGTATTTACTTTTCTTCCTCTATGATCGAGAAGGTTCGAGGAGCCACCAAACCCCAGATTTTCCCCTAGTTTTCTCTGATTCTTCTGGACAAACCACCTTACCAAATTTGATGCAAATCTTTATTGGTCGAGTGTTCAAAACTGATGAATCCGAGTTCATATGTGCATTCGTAACTTTCCTATTTGCTTTTTTTTTTGCTACTACAGATTGATTCGCTGTTTTGCTCCTTTTGTTGGGCGTTTTCTCCTGTGAATGAAATTGGATAAAGGTTTGATATTTGGTTGATTTTTTTTTATCCAATCTTTGCAGATATGCCTCCCTCGTTGTGTATTGGTGCACAACCATTGGTGTACCTCCCTCCTCGCTCTAATCATTTTCCTGCTAATGGTATGCTTGCTTTTGGATTTATCTGTAAATTTTAACAGAAAATTGGGTTCTTCGGCTTATGTTTCTTGATTGCTTACTGGCACTAAATTTATAATCGGTGGGCATTGGGAAGGTGCTTGGAAAGCCTGTGAAATTGTAGAAGCTACTTCAGTTTTGAAGTTGAGTTTGGATTGAAAAATTGAAGAAACCATAGTTGTTGTTATTAGATCCTTGCTTAGTCCGATTGTTCAAGCTCTGTATCTTTTCTTCTATTGTTTATTGAATATTGAAGTCTAAAGATCTTCTTCTACTCTTCATCTGTGACAGGAAAATTTCATGGGCGTTATTATCCTACAAGAGCTTCTGTGCAACTCCAACCGTTGAGCCAGAGGAAATTTCCTTCTCTTAAGGCAGTTGGAACTGGCGCAGCGCATCCCGTTGTTAGGAAAGGATTTGGATTCGGCTCTAAGAGCAAAAGATCTGGCTTTGCATGTAACGCTGCGCTGGTAGGTTCTATTCGTGACTCGCGAGTTAATTCCATGTCTTTGCATGTAATGTTGCTTTGGTATGTTAAAAGTGTTTTAAATCTTAGCTTTTGAGATAACTTCATGATTTGCTTTCATAAAGAAGATCCTTTTACTCTCATGGTCTATAGTTTATTTCCATAGGTTTCTCTGAAAAGCTAGCTGTTTACTTATTTTGATGTATTTTTTCTGCAGAATGCAAAATGCAGTCAAGGGCAAACACAAACTGTTACGCGGGAATCACGAACAATCACACAAGCTCCTACTCATGGTAAATTGTTGCATCCTTCTCTACTTTTGACTCTGTTGATGCTCCTATTCATGTTGAGAAAACTGTCTTATGTTTCTAGCAAACAAGAAAGGCTTACGACAATATGATCTGTTATGAATCTAGCGAATATCGAACAGTTATTTAGAACTCATATTGTGGCTTGCTATGGTTCTTATTCTTGTTGGAAAACCGAGAGGGGAAAGTGCATTAACAGAAACCGACTGGTCCTGAGTCCTGACTGTGTCTAATGTCTTTTCTATTCGTGTTGGTATCTTCAGAACTAAAGTCTAAAATCTTTGCTTGAACATTAGGAAAAGAGAAATCACCAAAGCTTGATGACGGTGGAAACGGGTTCCCGCCTCGGGATGATGGTGGTGGTGGTGGTGGCGGAGGCGGTGGAGAGAGCTTTTCAGGTGGATTTTTCCTTTTCGGATTTCTTTTGTTCATGGGATACTTGAAAGATATGGAAGGCGAACATGAAAGCAGCCATTAAAGGGGAAATACATGATGCACAACAGACAAATCTCAAGCCAAATATTCTCCGAGAGAAATCAAACCAGAGATAATAGGATTCTTGTAGTAGTAATAGGCACAGATTTTATGTTTCATCAGTTGGGTTATGAATCAGATTCTTGTTTCTTGACACAAACAAAGTTCATCTTATACAAATATTCAAACTTTGGAACCAGGTTTGGGAGATGCAGAGAGTCACACATGAATGACTTAAAAAATACTCTGTTCTTTGTTTAAAAGTTTGCCTAAGACTTTGGAAATGATCAATGCCGGCGATTAGCTAAAGGGACAAGTCCACTAAAAAACATTAGTTTGCTTAGTATTTAGCATCTAAGGACATAATTAACAGAACAAGTAGTAGCCTAGGTGGGCTATAAATCATGGTTCGAGTCACTGGCCCGGGTAATGCAGCTTAGGGTTGACCGTTTGTGCCTGCCTTGACATAAAATAAGGTTGGGTTGGTGGTGGAGCATACCGGAACATATTAACATTGTATGGCATTGCTGCTCCTTGCATTGGAACTTGTGGTTGTTGTTGCATCATCGGATGTGGTTGTTGTGATTGCTGTTGCATCATCGGTGGATAGGGCATCATCGGGTGTGGAGGCCGCCATGCCGATGTAGGAGCATTGGCAAAAGGAAATCCAAAGCCGCCAGGAGGACCATTCTCAAACTTTGATGGGACATGCCAGTTTCGGTTTGGCATCGCAAAAGGCTGAACTACCTTTGATTTACTGGTGAGACACCCTAAAAGAAGAGTCTTTCTTAGTAACCCCGTCTTCTTCTTCGTATTCGTCTTCTCTTGGGGTTCACGTTCCATGGGTTTAGGATCAGGGTTTGAACTAGTATCAGAAGAAGAAGTATCGTCTTCTTCTTCATGACTTATGAGATCATCAAGCTTGTAATTCACCGAGACAAGCTCTGCTTTTTTGCCCCATCTGGTAAGTTTATGAACCAGAGTCATCGGTTCCACGTCGCCTGTGATTGTCATGAGCCCTTTTTCTGCGTTATACTCCACACCGCTTACGCCTGTTTCCATTGTACACAAAGTATTAAAAGCTGATGTTTAAAACCATGAATGATTCTTGCATTTAAAAGTTTGGACTTTCTTTTTACCAGAGATGCTCTGCAGCTTTGTGCTTGCTTTTTTTTGGCAACCGGTACAACACTTTATGTCGACTTTTAGTATGCAAGTCTGCAAAATTTACACAGAAAATCATCGCCAACTGAAAAAGAGATACAGAGAGATTGAGAGACGAGAAGAAGTACCCGGACGGATTGGTTTGGGTTCGCCATTGAACGGAGCTTGGTGAAAAGAAGAAGAATAAAACCCTAAACTTGTAGAAAACGAATATTATTTAGGCATTGTTAAATCTTTCATATACGAGGGAGCATCCAAAACTTGCCATAATTAGCATAAGTTTACATTAATAAGTAAATGATATATGGAAATATTCCCTTAAAATACACAAACTATTTATTGACTTTGGGGTATTTTGGAAGATTCTGAAAAGCAGATGAAGTAGGTTTCAGAGCAAGTCGAAGAGCTGCATCCTCCACGATCTTTATCTGCAATGGAGATTTGCCAACGTCAAAACCCAACTGAAAAGAGCACACATCTTTAAAGCGTTCATGCTCTACTCTTTTGGTTTAAACATCTCAGAATTATACAATGATCAAAAGTGAAAGCTCTTGTTGCGATTAGAGAATTTCAAGTATTGAACTCTAAAAGACTCATCTTTCGAGCAATGCTCTGCGACTGAACAAGAGTATTCGACTTCACAACGGCTTCCACTAGATTTCTCTGTTTATCAGTCTAGATCCAGTCTAAGATTCTTTATTTATTTATAAGAAAGAAAGCATCAAGAAGGGAAAGCAAATGAGCACAGTTTTGATGATACACTATTTTGAAGGAACAAGATATGGAGAATTTAGTGTCAAAATTAGTAGGGAAAGATCAGCGACAGAAGATAGTTCAGACATAAGATTGATAGTATTATCATGAATCATATTGTCATATTGTGTGGCTCAAGAGCAACAACTTTACAACATACTTGATGAGTCTAGACGAGGTAAAACTTGAACTAAAAAATATGATATGCTAGTAACAAATTTTGGTCTACAATAATGTTGAAAAAGAGGGATTTGGAGATGATACAATGAAATGTAAACATAGAAAGAAAAAAAGAATAATAAATCGTACCCGAAACAGACAAAGCCCTTAACCAAACTATAACCAAGCATCAGCATTAACCAAACTCTTGTTTTACTAGTTAAAGAGACCCCGGTCGAGTAAAGCTCACACTACCTTCTCTGGTTCCTTGACAGCTTCTTCGGTTTCTTTGGCATCTGCTTCTGCTGGAACCTCTGCTTCCAGGTTCTTCTTCGTCTCCTGGGGGATTGCAGCTTCAGAGCTTTGAGCATCCTCTTGCGATTCAGCTGGTTTTGATCCATCAGGACTGGAATCTCTCAAGTTCTCGGTTACTTCAGCACCACTCGCATCAGGTGAGCTCTCGATGGTTACTTCAGCACCACTCGCATCTGGTGACTTCTCTGTGGTTTCATCGCCAGATGCACCTGGTGGTGAATTCTCTGCACTTTTTTTCTCGGTATCATCATCATCCTCTTTATCGATTTGAACCTCACCATTGGGCAATATGGTAGCTTCATCTGAGTTGGAAGAAGGCGCAGTGGACTCAGCAGTCTCTCTCCATTCAACCCAAGCAGGTGATTTTTCAGGTTCTGGTTCACTCGGGTTTTCAGAAGGATTCTTTGATGTAGAATCCTCTGTTTCCATATCAACAGGTGGGGAAGACGCTTCAGTGTCCTTGAAGTCATCGGCTTCACCTATGACGACATCATCATCATCATCACCACCATCTCCATCAGCATTGGGTGAAGGGGAAGCGATTGCGCTCATTGAGCGCTCATTCACAACTTTTTCATCATCGAAAGCAAACCAGTTTGCATTTGTGAAAAGAGAACTGCTACAAAGACAGCATGTTAGATTTCATAAGCCAAAGGACTGCATCAACCATATGATGAGAATCAACGGATAGAAACGGTTAATTTCTACCAGAAAAGAAAAGTCAAACCCATTACCTCTCCTGATCATCTCCAAGGCGCAAGGAAGATATGACGACCTCTGCAGATTCATCATCAAAGTAGACATCCTGCAACATAGACTTCATAAGAGGTTTTAATATCTACCATAATCACTAAAGCTTCCATATTGACTGCTTAAAACGAACAGGCACAGGAGCCGCAATGAAATTTGAGTGAGTTCTCATGAAGTCTATGGAGATAAGGTTAGAAATAAAAATTTGTTCATACTCGTTCGACAATATAAATTTTCTCGCAAAAGGTCTTAAGCTGTGTTTAACGTCATATTTTAAGATTTTAGAAAGTCAAGTCTCAGTTCCTAAAGATAAGGAAAAAACTAATAATACCTCATCATCGCGTTCCATAGAGCCTTGGGCCTGCAGTAGATAAACAGAAAATGTCAATGGTAGAACAAATGTCATAACATGTGAATTCTTACAGTTTCAGTAAAGGAATGCAACAAAATTCAAAAGCTCTGACAGAATATAGTTGCTCTGATAAACCCGACTTTATCCAAGCTACCTCCAGGCTAGTTAAAGATAATAAAGGAAGAGAAGACGGTAGGAAAATCGCATGCTAACTATCCAGAGGTCAATCAAGTACAATGATTGGAGAAAGAAGTGACGGTTTAACCATCCACCAAATACAGAGATTTAGTAACTACATCACTCCTAGTGGTGCAAGACATCAGCAAAACTTTAGACACTCTTACATAAGATTTCACTATGTATCATATCTCAGGAATTATAACAGGATTAAAGACCAAGCAAAATAAAATGATTTCCTAGAAAATTCCTGACTCGATTTCCTCCTTTGTCTCAACAATCGACACCCATGACCTTCCAAGATATACTGAAGTATGCAGCTAAAATCTATGACCTTAAAAAAAAAAGATCAGAAAGTAGCAGCTATGACAAGGAACACGAGAACATCACCTCATCCATGTCATCATTGCTGTAAATTCCATATCTAAAGGCCTGGCTCAAGTTGTTTGCTAGGGCTGCCACATCATAGTCTCTATCGTGGTAATCATCATCATCGCTATCTCTATTACGATCATGGAGAGAAGTTGGCCTCCTGTTAAGGAGAAGAATATCAGTAAAAGGAATTATCTACATATATCACTACTTCCTCTCATGTAACAATTATCACTCCCTAAGGAACTTCCCAGAAGCAAGTTCTTATTGCCAACTACTGGGAATGTGCAATCACATTTAACTTATCATATATCTTGATTGCTATTAAAGCAGATTACACAAATGTGACAAACTTCTATAAGAAAAATACTATTTCAAGTATAACCTCTATTTTTGGTCACAGTATAAAAACAGAAACCGGTTTCATAAGGTTTCTTTAAGTCTAGCAAAACTCCCAATAAGAGGAAAAAAATACATACCCGCAGGCCCAAGAGTAGACATTTTCCAATGTATTACGCTTTGACAGGACATCTGTCTGCCAGTCCACCCATTTGCTATTTTCCTGGTAAAAATCGTAAGAATAAAAAAAGAATCTTGAACGAGATATGAAAAGTTTGATACTAACGACCAGCACCCTACAAGGCTAGAACCTCTCTCAACATTTCCCATGCAAACACGTTATCAAGGAAATGTCTTTGGGAGAAATCAAACAGGGGTAAAGCCCTGAGCAAATTGTTTTTAACCATACTACGAAACGAATGCAAAGAAATACCATACTCTCATCAAAAACTCAAGAAAACTAGGAATAGCAATTATATTTACATATATCGAATATTATCAAGTCCAATAAACAAAATTCATAAAGTCCATAAGATAGAATTGTGGTATACCTGCAAATGTGACTGAATTTCGACATTGCTATTAGCTAGCTGAAGAAGTTTGTTCGAGATACGAGTCAAATGACCAATGCTTCCAATCCTGAGTGGCTTTCTACCCTCTGCAGGGACTGTAGGCTGAAGCTGAGACATCACATGTAAACCGAGTTAATAGATAATAACAACCCCAGACATTAGCAATTAAGTATCTTCACCTTATCAGAATCAGCAGCAGTTAATGTGGAGTCCTTTTCCGCCTCTAGTATACTCCCAATAAGATTGCACTCATTGAGAAGATGGTCAACAAGTTGAGAGTTTTTGCTCTCCAAACACGAGAGAATTACATTCTCCACATGGTGATGCAAAAAATTGTTGTATGGATACCTGAGACACAATTGCATCACAATTTAGCATGGCAGTCTGCATATCATCAACTAAGAAAACAAAATTTCCCACTTACTCAAAGAACAAGTCCAATACTCTTTTCACCGCTCCAAGTCGAATTACTTCCTTCTCCGCTGCTTCACTACCGACTGTGAGTAAGACTGAAATAAACTCTACAATCTAGGAAAGAGAAACAAAGTCAAATTTTCATTTGTTAAACGACTTTAGTTCAGAAAGTAGAAATTATTAACCAATAACCATACAGTGAAAGATACATTATAATTAGAAAACAAACCATAAAAATGAGAACAACAAAGTACCTTTAATCTGTGTTTTCCAAGAGGTGGTTGCAACTTGCCATACGTTGTTAACAGAACACCCTCAGCAGATGAAACATTCAAAAGCATGAGTAAATCACCTGCAAGTAGAAGCATGTTACATAGTTTTCATAGCAGTCAAAAGTCTAGTGAACATTGCAAACCAAAAAAATAAAATGCCATAAATGATAGTCTTACACATCAATAAGAGACTAGCAAGTCTCTACACAATCAGGAAAAAATACAGGTCCACCAATTTTCATACCAACAAGCAACAAATGTGCATAGAAATCTGGTTGTAGTTTCGAATCCCACTAAAACAAACCCAGTATTCTTTCTTCCCAACCGAACAACATCCCTCACAATAGAAAAAATAGCACTCAAGACGTCAACACACAACAACACACAAGCGCAACTACATAAAAATTTAATAACCATACTGTATTTGCTCACCTAGGCTTCCAAGCATTCCCTCCACTGTCTCGGGATTAGTTACCATGCTTCCATGGGTTAGTTGACGACCATATATGTGATAAGTCCCCAATGTAAACCTCTTAGGATCCAGCAGCGATATGCATACAGACAATGAATTAACCAAAACAGACTTAGGCCGTGAATCTTCTAAAGTATGTTTTAACAACCTTCCAGTGCAGCTGCATAAGATTGTACAGGAATCAAACAATAATTCAATAAATTACAAGTTTTCAAAAGCATCAACGACCCCAGGAAAACAATAGCCAAAGCTGAGAAAAGTCTACCTGGGACTGGAAAGTTTTGTTGCAAGACCAGGGGGTGCATATCTTGCCACAGTACAAAGAATTTCAGCTGCGTTGGCATGCACCTCGGGAGAATCCTACAAAATATAACAAAAATCTCCGATAACTCGGTAAATAGCATTGCCTGGAATGATAGAATAAATCTGAAATAAAGAAGGAACGCCAAAATACTAGCCCATATTGAAAGAAAAGTAATCCATGCGACTGAAAATAACATACCGAGGAGCCAAATTTGTCTACAATCATCTCTAAAACATCTGTATCTTCTACCCACTGCATTGCACTTGTGTAGTTTGAATATAGGTGTTCGTCAGTACCGACCAGACGTTTTAAGACCTGAGCACCAGCAATAAGTTAGAGTCTAAGAAACTAGTATTTTACATAAAATCTAATAATCTACAACCTCTGGGTATCTCCATGACAATAATAGTTATACAGCATTAATTACCATGACAATGATGAAAGCAATAAAGTACTTACCACTGTTCTCATCTCTATTAATGGGTCTATAACTATTGTTGTCGTAAATAAAAATGTACTTTGAAAGAGAGGAAAACATGACATTTTTTTCAACTATTCAGTATGTTCTCAAGTAGATGTGCAATAAACATAAAGCCGAAATCAGGAGTTCCTAAAACACAAATAAAGGTGCAAACCAACCTCCATTATAGATGTAATACCAATCAAATCAACAATCTGCTTCAGTATTTCTTGATGATCCTGGCAGCACGAGAAAGCCAAAGTTAATCATAATTGAATTGTTGATATGAACTCCAGATGGTTAAACGTGTTTAAAGCATTGTTAACTTGTGTACCAGTTACCAGAACTTTATCAACAGAGTTGGATTGGATATTGTTGATTAGGAAAAAGCTCTTTCATTAATTCAATAGCATACAAATATTTATCAATATCTCTGACTATTTAACAGCATTATCTCAAGTGACAGATGAATACTCATTCTAGCAAGTTCAAGTCATCCTTAGACTGAAACCTAATCTGGGAAACAAATTCAACTTACTTTTATGAACTGCATGAAAGGGATCGTCTTCCGCACCAGCAGACAAATGAGAACCTAGAAATAGAAGATGTAAGAGAGAACACGTAGAAGAAAACTCTATAGAGCCCTATAAGAGCATGGGAAAGTTAAAAATTGTCGAATGCTAAATACCTTGCTGAAGTACCCGGCAAGCAATGAGTTATGGGTTTCCTTAGCTTCCAAAAACGAAAACAGCAATAGCATCAACTGCAAACCGAAGACATTACGAGAGGTAAGCAACCCTAAATCCTTAACCATTTACAAAGTATACAGAGTCAATGTCTACCTCCTCATCCTCTACTAGTGTTTTCAGTATCATTTCAATCTCACATGTGAAAATTTCACAGGCAATGAAAGGAAACCTGGAACAAATTTAGAAAAAATATCAACTGTTTATTCATCACAATCAGCAAAAAAAAACAATAACATTTGTCCAAAACACTTACTTGAATGTTCGCTTCTTTTCCACATCCTCGACAGGCTCCTCTATTATGTACCTGATTAGTTGTTCCACTTGCACTCTTTCTCTCAAGCTTAAATAAAAAGAACCCAATAGTCAAGAATGAGCCGCATTGCCAGATAAAGAGAATATAATTTGAGACAGGAGGTTTGAAAATCCAATTTTTGTGCAGCAGATGGATATTATTTTGCTCAACCCGTTGACAGAAATATTATATAGTGATGCAAAAACTAGCATGTTGTAAATAATGTGTGAAAGTAGAAATGTTTTACCGGTCGTATAAAAGATCTTTTAAGAAAAATTCTCAAACGTTTATTAAGCCAATCTTTAGAGGTGGATATCATAAGAAGTGACAGCAACACCCGAAGGCAATGCATTGTCACCTTTACACATGAATATTTATTTTCCTCTCCCAAAAAGGTAACTAAGCATAAAAAAGCAAGAAAATGTGGTTACAGAGCATACAAGTTTAAGAGTCGTCCATTCAGGGCTTTGCATTCTTGAATAATTTCATCCTCGTCAAGAAGTTCCTCTAAAGTGAAACTATCTTTGTCCAAAATTGCCTCAACCTGCAAACGACAAATAAAAACAAAAATTCGAAATTCAGAAAGCACATAAGAGTATGAATAGCACAATATTGTAGGATATGAATAAGTTTCAATAGATGAGATACAAAAGTTACATGATACTCCAGAAAACTATCCCCCTTCGAAACACCAAAAACAGGACATAGTGACGAGTATTTTGATGTCCTTATTGATAAGTTATCACTATGTCTACTAAACAATCTGACAAAAATGGTTGGTAGGACTTCCATCATCTAAAATCTAATCACATCAGCAACGTTCTCTTCACTCAACATCTCAAACTCCCCCCTTGTACAAAATTAGTCTAGGAAACGCAGACACAGAAAACAATTAATCCCTTCAACAAGAAGGTGTAGTCTCCACTTCCAGCGAGACAGTGCTCAGATATCATCAAGAATTAGGTATCGAAGACACTTAGTTACTTATAAGTCAAGAAATCCAGACACCGGAAATCTCTTCACCTCCAACAAATTCGTCTAAAGAAACAGAGGAAGCTGCCAAAATCCCCAGAAAATGAAACCCATAAAATCCGTACAACCCCTAAACGCTAAATCCATCAACAAGAAACGCGTCCAGGATAGAAACAAACAGCGAAAACTCATTTCAATGGAGTGCCTTTTCATAGATATAGTACACACGATCGTTAAAAATAGGCCAGGGAGAAGAAAAAACTCACGGCAGACGCCGTTGACAATCCCGCCATTCGCCAGAACATCTTTCCAGTTCAAGAAAACGTCGAATTGCCCACGCGTCAAGAGATTCGGATCTCTTCGAAACCCTAAGACAAGGGAAATTTCTCCCAGAAACAAAAGAAGAAGAATCGAAAGAAGTAATCCGAAACGTAGAATCTGTAGTCGTTACGCGAGGAAGAAAAATCGTAAAAATTCGATCTGAGATCGAAGAGATGGGATGTGAGCGACGAAGAAGAGCACCTTCAATTGCGGGAGGCTAGTGCTCTTTAGAGATAGAAGGAAGACAGGAAAAAAATCAAAAAACAAATATTTACATGTGTTTCTTAAAAAAAAAACAAATTAATTTATTTTTTGCTATTTCCGTCCCAAGTAAGTGGTCTATATTCAACATTGCGCGTTAGTTGTGAAACAAATAGTTATTACACACCCAAGTTTGTATTATACACTAAACAGACCACAATACTGTGTTGCCAAAAAGTAAAAGAGGCTACATTACTGGTCTTTTACACTATTTCATAAATTACAAGATATAGCTTTTTTTTTTATTGATTAATGAGCTTAATTTGTTGGTACAATGCTGGTACGAGATATTAAACCAAGAGAGTTAGTGAACCAGAAGCGGTTTAATAGTTTTTTTTTGTTTGTGTGAATAAATTTAGTTTGTTAACAAGTTGTTAAGAACAGTCGGATGCATAACCGTGTTTTCATTTTGCGATCTTTAACCATGTAGATCATATTTCAGAAACTTCCGGATGTAAATTTTTTTTTTTATTGTACAAACTTCTGAAATAGTGAATTGTTGGATTTTGTTACGGTTGTGACGTATGATTTAAATTTGTAAGTCTCTCGTGAATCTGTATCGATTTTCTCCAAAGTTCTTCTGCAATTTTTTATATAGTGTGATTTGAGTCTTTGCCAACAAATTGAGTTTTGGTTTTATGATATTTTATATTTTGTGTATACATTATGCTCGCTCTTACATCGATAGCGATATGATAAAAAAATTGAAACTATGATAACAAAATTGACAAAAGGCTACTTCATGCTCCAAGTTTTTGTAAATGTAATAAAAGAAGCAGAACACAAAAGTAGCAAGCAAAACACAAAATTAAAAACAACTATAACATATTTTAGTTGCAAAAACATTGAAGTTTGTACAAAATAAATAGATAAAACTTTGTTGTTTTAGAAGTATACTCGTTGACTTTCTAAAACATTTCTTCTAAGCAACTTATGCGACGTCAAATATAATATATTAATATCATATTTGAAGAACTTAGAAACCTTATATTCGTTCTCTATGATTTGCTTTTTGTTCTTTAGGAAAAAAAGGCATCGTTCTCGCCATGTATCAATGGAAACTGAATAGTATGTTATCTCGTTGGAACTCTTTCTGTAGAGTTGTTCAATGGTAACCGAGTTGAGGAAAATTGAGATGGTGATCTTACGGATGTAATGTCTTACGAATGAATCTAAAAAAATGTGTTTGCTTTGGCAATCTTTTGTGTTTTAACCTTTTTTTTTTGTTCATCTATGAAGTACGTGAAGAAGTCCCTGCCTTCGGCACCCCCTCCTTGCGGTTAAGGTAACGACTTCGGGCATGGCCAGCTCCCATAG
>OVAY01000725.1:0-46874 GCA_900406395.1 Kernera saxatilis | reverse complement strand
TTATATTTTATCGACGATGTTACATATGGAAAATTCAAATTTAATTCTTTAGAAGTCAATACCACGAGGAAGACGTTATATAGAATTCAAATTATTCCACTGAATAATCAAATACCACCAACGACGAATACGGATGTTAACCTCAATATAAATGTGAAAAGAGAAAGAAAAAAAAACTACGAAAATCAAACTCCGTCACCCTTTTTATAATATCATTACATGTTTGTATTTAACTTTTTTTATATAATGCAAAAAATAATATATGTGTATATGCAGATAGAGAAAGAGAGAGATGTGAATGGAGTTGATAATAATAATGAAAAATGGTTTCACGTCAAATTCAAAGTCAGGACACGGATTCCACAGCGAGGGGGAATTATGACAGCAGAAGAGAGATGGTCAACTAACCCGTAGGGGCATTCTGGTCATTTCATTTATATTTACCCGAATTCATGCGACGGTAACGGAGAAGAGATCAACGCGAACGTGTTCGCCGTGATCTCAGTTTGTTAGAGGAGAAGAGCCGTTTTAATTGCGAGTGGGGCCCACGCGCCTGGTCGTTGGGCAAATATGGCGGGTAAGTTTTGGCGCGGAAAAAGAAAGAAGAAGAAGCCCTTTAGCCTTTAGTAAGTTACTTACCATATGACTTGACTTTTTGGAAACTTGGACCGGGCCAAACCGTCGCACGCCAGGTTTGTCGGAGGAAAATTATTACTATTATTATTTTTTTAAATATTTTGTTAAAGAGGAAAATAAATTGTTACTTACTACAATATTGCAATAATCAATCGTGATGTTTGTATAAAAAAATCTAGAAAAAGCACAAACCAGTTGGAAAAAGAAGCTAGCGGTGGGAAATTTTTTAAATTGTATGAAAAGGATGTAATGGACAGGCTTGTTTTTATTTCTTAGTCGACCAAAAAAAATAAAGAGGAAACGAGTAATCATTTTAGCTGATAACTTAATATATTATTTATAAATATATAACCGGAACTAAAAACTTTGATAAAATTTGGTTTATGATTCGGTTTGGTTTGGTTACAATAAACTTGATTTCGGTTCAATCTCGGTTTTGGATTTTTGGTTTGATTATAATAAAACAGTAGGTTTGAAATATATTCGTTAACCTTCGTAACATGGGAATATCATTTTTTTTTTTAATAAAAAAACTTAACATGGGAATATCATTCAGATGTGTGTTTGAAAAAGAAAAAGCAAAAGGTTTCTAGTGGTTGCAAGTTGCAACCACACCGACGCAATCAATTTATTATTATGTGTACTATTTTTGTAACGTTACACGATACCCAATTAATATTTGGTTGAAGATTTGTTATGTTTATACGATTTAGCTTTTGACTATGTCCAGTGCATAACCTTTGCTTTCCTTTCAAGTTGTTAACAGAGATCTCTATTCAGACTGAAAAGATCTCTAAATTCATTTGAACTTTCTTGTAACAAAAAAATTGAACCTGAACTAACCAAAATTAAAGTAAAGTAAGAAAAGAAATCTTGAAATTTTCAATTATTTTCAGAAACAAATTTTGAATAAAATTATAGCTAGCAAATGACAAAGATACGATGATAATTTGCATCTATAATACCTGAGTCAAATATTGATGCAAAATCTTCTAAAATTATGATGTTTTTTCTAGCTCTAGACCGGAACTAGTATCATTCTTGCATTATGGAAGAAAAAAATCCTAGTATGATGAAGTCTCCTTGTGCCCATCGTTATGGACTTTCATCTATTTATGAATTTTTCCATAAGTTTGATCTTTGTTCAGATGTTTACATTCATTAAAGATTTTAGTCCTTTTTCGAATCCTTGTGATGGTAGTGTCTATTTTGCCTATGAAATGTTTGAATCTCCGTGTCTCATGCTTTAACTTAGTAAAATTGCAATTTTAATGTGACGCACGAAGATCAAAAGCTATGTATATTCTCTTGGTTTAAGTCTACTCTACTGCTGCAAGCAGGCGAATTTTTTTATGTTAGTCATGTCGACAATGATGACTCAGCATTGACATGTCTTAACGATCGGTCACTTTTGTCCACAAATCAAAACCCTCATTGGTATAAAAATCTCCGGCCAGCTCATTTGAAAGCTCAATTAGGCAATAAGGTTAATCCAAAGTGCATTTGTTAAACAATCTTGGTGGTGTTTATAACATTAGATGGCAGTTACTGAAATTGCATAAGAGTTGAGACTTGGTAGGTCTGGACTTAAGGCCCATTTAAGACACACACACACCCGTAAGTCACAAGAAGCAAATCACAAACACTAGTAAACTAAATTTGCGGAGAGCCTCACAGTTGAACTTTCAAGTTGCCTATATACACAAAACTTGTCGTGTATGGATGATTCAAGTGGCATTTGGTTGGCCACACAATTCAAAAGGTAACGTTTACGAGGGACCATTCACTTTTGTGATATGTTGAATGCAGATATCGGTCGAGGGTTTTGGCACTATATTCCAAATAACCAATTTATTCGTTCTGGTCTAAGGAAATTATATAGAAAATATGTTTTAATAGAAAATGTTGTTAGATATGATATGAGTTAGTTATGTATTTTTCAAATCATATTTTTAGTTTTCAATAATTGACTAATTATTTGACATATATTAAATGCAGTAGCTTTTAAATAATAAAAAATATAAAAGTCATTATTTTAGAAAATAAAACCATGTGTTATTTAAATCTCATATAATATTTGTTATTCTATTGAAATCAAGATTTGGTTATCCTAATATCTAGTAGTCGATTGATCATCCTTGGTTTATCCTAATACCTAGTAGCGAAATTCATATTTAATTCTAATTCAATTTTTATATGACAAATGTAACCATATAGGATTAATTTTCGGTTTCTTACAATAATTTCGTAGGACCGACCAAAACAAATGAAATTAAAGTTTTGGATTGGGTTGGTTCAAATTTAAATATCAACTCTTTTGGTTTAGAAGATGCTGAAGGATGTCAAAAAAAAAAAAAAAATTAGAAGATGCTTAACCCAGTTTAAAGTTTAAATTAACTGACAAAAAACCCTAATTGAAATTTGGTTGATAATCTATTTCCCAGAAAGTAAGAAAAAAACAAAGGTAAACTGTGAAGTCATAGTCAAAAGGCAAGTTAGTTCCAACTAAAAAAAAAAGTAGAGATGATCAAGTTGAAAACGTGACAGATAGAGAATCTATCCTTTGGATCCTCTCCTCTATTTTTAGCCCTTCACTTGGATCTCTCTTGGATAACTCATTAAATGACACTATCCATTATACCCACATGTGTATCAGCGCATGTATATGCATGTGTATCTATATTTAGAAGCTTCCTAATTTTTGTCACAAAAAAATATCTTCATGTTTTGTTCCTTTCCGTAATAACTCATAATTCTCTCCCATAGTTCTTGGATTTGTCCCCAAATCAAAGAAGAACAAGAAGAAGAAGAAGGATCTTCAAAGAAAAGAAGAAGAAGAAAATGTGTACTCATCATGATGATCAATCACAACACAACCTCCCTTGTCTCCATTGCCAACCACACTCGTACATTCGCATGGTACATATATATAGTTTATACGTTTTGTCTTTGGGTAATAATCCACAACGAGATTTGTGGCTTATTTTGTTAGGTTCAACATATGATAGAGAGATGCATTCTACTCCGTATGACTCGTGACGAATGCGTCAAGGCGTTAGACCACCACGCAAGCATTCTACCACTGGTTACGCTTACCGGTTAGTCTTTATAACGATACATGTATATATATGAATCGTTCACAGAATCACAGTCTTTAAAACAGAAATGGTTTTAAGGGATCGTTAAAAAAGTTTTTAAAATGATATTTAGATATAGGTTTCAGTTTCGCATCATCAAATGATAAATATATGGAAAAATTGCAGAAATTGAGGGGAATACTGTGAAAAAAAATTTGGATCATGTTCGTCGTTTTTATATTCAACACACATTATAATATTATAGAAGTCACAAAAGTTTNTAATTTTATAGAAGTCACAAAAGTTTTTTTTTTTTTTTTTTTTTGCTAAAGAAAGTCACAAAAGTTTATGGAACGAAGTTTATATTCAGCAAGTGTGGTACAAATTTTCTAAAATGTTGCTTGCTTTTTTTTTTTTTTGCAGTTTGGAGAGGACTTCAACGAGAAAATAAGGAGTTCTTTGAAAAGTATGGCCACTTCGTCTCTTCTAGGCCCTTATTAAGTAAGTTTTTCTGGGTCAAATGTGTTGAATAGATTTCAATTTAATTTCTTCTTTTACATATTGACCAAACATCAAAACATCATGTTGTTTAAACAGATTTTGATGAAGAGAGTTTTTATTTTAAAATTTTACGTGAATTTTGGCAGGCGGATATGCTCGGAGATCGCCCAGGTTTGCAAGAAGGAGACAGTGAAGACTTTGCTTTAGGCGTCTAGAAGCTTGAACTTTATATGTAGACCTAGCTAGGCATATATATATATCTATTGCTAAGATTAAGATATTAAGCATATTAATATATAGACCTTTATATATTAAAAGGTTTCACTAGTAGATTAAGCAGAGAAGCTTTTCGTGCGTAAACTATTTTTAAGGCTGCTAAACTAGATGCAATCAAATATTTGAAAATCCTGTTATAAGGGTTTTTACCATTCAATTGCTGTTATATAGCAACTATGTTAACTTTTGTAAACTAACATCATGATGGTCGCTTAAACTATATATACTGTCTGGCACAATGACTAAACAGTCTAAACCAATCCGGTCGTCTGAAAGAAAATAAAAACAATCTGGTCCGAATTTGAATTTGAATGAATCTAAACTAAAACATTTTAGTTTCGATTTAGGAAAACATAACCAGACTCCACAAATGTAAATAGTCTGGCAACAAAAAGAAGTCAAAGATTTGCATATGAAAATATGTTATTGGAAATTTGGATATTTTATTTCAGTGATCATCTTGGAAATATTTTGGATATTTGAGCATAATCGTCCTAAAAAAACACAATAAAGCATAAGTCTGACTAGCTACATATAAGTCCGTTAACAAATTAGAAATTAATCCCCGGTTAAGTCCGATTTGACATATGTTGGGTTTGTTTTCGTGGCACTGGCAGAGCACCGGTGGCACTGAACCGACCAAAAAAAACGGTGGCAATACATATCATAAACCGGAGATAACCGGGCGTGAAACAGATAATTGCGATTTGTATGGGGGATTCGATAAAAAATTCGGGATAGCTACACGACAAGATGCGTAGAAAGCACGATGTTCTACCTTCCTCTTCCTCTGCCAACCAAAACAATAATACCGACAAGATCTTTCCTCTTTCTGGTTTCTTAGTGGTTTTCTGGAGGCTCTCAGCATCTTTGAATCGTTGAAAAGATGCGTTAGAGAGCCTTCTCTGAATCATCGGAACATAAGGGTGTTCGAATCTTGAGGTAATCTTCTCTTGTTAGGATTCACCTCTCTCTCTCTCTCTCTCTCTCTCTCTTTCTTTTTTGGTTCTTTCTATTATCACCATATAATCTGCTCGGTATAATATCTTATGGGAAACTTTGATTTTTTTTTTTGATTTATAGGCTGATTTTGATTCAGAAAAAGAAGTGGGTTCTCTCCCAAATTCTTGTTCCAATTATACTGGGTACTGTGATTTTTGTCCGCCACTGCAAAAAAGGTCTCACCTTTTTCGCCATTTAACAGTCTTGTGAATAGTCCAAATTCCAAAATTCTTATAGAGACAAATATTTCACTCTCTGCAATACAAAAGTGTGCGAATGATGACCCAGAAATCATCAAGAGTTGTTTAAAAAAATAAATAAAGGCATTTAAGATGTTTTCTTAGTGCTAATGTTCTTCTTTGCTTTTTGGTGGAATCTTAGGTCTCTATTGACTGGCCATGGCTACTGATACCACAGCTTCAAGCTACTGGTTGAATTGGAGGGTTCTCCTCTGTGCATTAATCCTCTTAGCTCCATTGGTGATAGCAGCAATTCTCATTTGGAGATACGAAGGCAAAAGAAGAGAACGAGAAAGGCTGCGAGAACTGCCCGGGACATTGTTCCAAGACGAAGCTTGGACCACATGTCTTAAAAGAACCAACCCTCGTTGGTTGCTCGCCTTTAGAGTATTATCATTTGTTGCAATGTTGACTCTACTCATTTCCAATGTTGTTCGTGATGGAGGCGGCATATTTTACTTCTATACTCAGTGAGTTTCAATCATTAAACTTCCTTCTCACATTCCTGAATCTTTGAAATGAATGAAAAAGATCCAATCTTTTTTGTTGAAACAGGTGGACATTTACTCTTGTCACACTCTACTTTGGGGTATATCTCTTGGAAATTCCGATTTTGAGGTTACCTTCTTAGTTTGAGACACTAAATCCGTGATTATTTTTTTTTTCCTGTAGTATGCTTCGTTGTTATCTATTTACGGATGCTGCATATACAATAAAGGAGCTGGTGGTAACATAGAGAGTTATGCAAGTATAGCTGACGCGGAACAAGGCACTTATAGACCACCGATCACCATTGAAGTGGCAGCAGACACGTCAAAATCTTCCGGTACACATTCAGAAGGACCAGTCCAAAAAACAGCGGGTCTTTGGGTTTACACCTTTCAGGTCCTTTTCCAAGTAAGTGTCAGCCTAATTCATCTTGTTGAGAGTGAAGACTTTACAAGTGCCATCTCAAAGCTTTAAAACGACTTACAAAGTTTTCTGTTGTGTCAGACTTGTGCAGGTGCTGTTGTGCTAACAGATATCGTGTTTTGGGGGCTGCTCTACCCTTTTACTAAAGGATACAGACTGAGTTTTGTAAGTTCTGGCTCTTATACTGCTTGATTCCCTTTCTTTAGAAAGATTTGGATTCATTTGATATGATTACTTTTCTCTAGAAGACTCTATTCGAGATGTCGACAATAAATATATAATATCCCTTACATGTGTTAATTCGATTGCAGCTCGATGTTTGTATGCATTCTCTCAACGCTGTTTTTCTCGTCGGTGACACATGCCTTAATTCCTTGGTAAGTCTTCAAAACTGAAGTCCAAATCTCCCGCATTTTTATTTAAAACTTGACAGACATTTCTTTCTTCCTGGTCCAGCGATTTCCTCTGTTCCGGATCTCTTACTTTGTACTTTGGAGCTGCATTTTTGTGACTTACCAATGGATAGTCCATGCTTTCAAGAACTTAGGGTACATACTTCTTCCGTTTTCTGATCTTCATAGAGGCTAAAGTTCCCATATTTTTTTACCCCAGATATTCACTCATTGTTTAGATTTAGTACTCTGACTTTCCGCGTGAAGTCTTAACAACACACAAAGCCGCAATGTCTTAAGAGTTCTAAGGGATCTTGATATACATCTTTTTGCAGGTGGCCATACCAATTTCTTGATCTGTCGTCACCGTATGCACCCTTATGGTACGTTCATAAACTCTTCACACTTAGTATGTACCGCCTAAAGTATCGACTAAAAATCAAATTCAACGATAAAAAGAGACACTTGTTATGATCTTTTACTAACGTGTCTGTAGGTACTTGGGAGTGGCAGTGATGCATTTACCGTCCTTCGCCGTCTTTGCTTTGATCGTAAAGCTGAAGAATTTCTTGCTACAGCGTCACTACTCGTGATAGTTTTGGGTTCCCAGAATCCAGTTTTCATCTCTATCTGTTGAAATTCTTGTTCATGAGAGAGTAACACACACGACACGAGGAAACGATGGTCGTGGACTCATGGTCACAGTCAAACCCCTCTTTGGTGTTAAGAGGGTAACTAGAAGAAAGACGAGTAAGCCAAGGGATCTCAATTCTCAAGTTTCCAACACTCCAAACGTTTATTGAGGTCTTGTTTAGTTGTTTATGATTTGATTAAACAAATAACAATTATTATTATTATTTTTTTAAAATAAATATATTATAAACTGAAACCGGGATCGGTTAACAAGGTTAGAAATTGGATAAAACAAAATCGAGCCTAACCAAACTTTAACCTAGTGTTTGTTAAAAAATGACAACTATTCTGTTTGTTTAAAAACATTTGACAGATGTCTAAAATTATGAATTAGATTTTGTTCAATGTTTAATAACGATGTGTCAAATACGTAATACTAGTAAACTTGTTGTAAAGATGGAACGCAAAATTAATTAATACTTAAAAACCTAATTTGGTTTATCTGTTAAAACAAATCAAATGGAAGAAGCTGAAACGTTCGTTTACAAGTTAGGTGGCAATACTCTCTAATTGAATGTAAAATTGAACAACCACCAGCTTTGTCAGGGAAGGAGTAGCTGCAAAGTCTTGCAAATATTTGTTAAATCTTAAGATTTTTATTGCAATACTTAAGATTTGAAAAAAAAAACATTAAAATATTTGAACATCATGGACTACTTAGTTTTTTTTTTTTGGTGAGAATGAATATGATTTTGGTTAATTACTCTAAGAGATAACATTATTTTATTTTATGGTTTATGAGGGAAAGTGATAATTTGTAAGTTGCAACTATAAATGTAAGGTGAAAGAGGAATCGAATCGGTGAGCTAACTACCGAACCTGAAGCCTACCATATTCTCTCTTCTTCCTTCATTCAGCTCTCAACGGTAAAGATCCGCCATCTTCAGGGCTTTCTGCTTCTTCCTCATTCTTTTCATCTGTATGCAATTTCTGAACATTCCCTTTTATAATCTTTCGAACTTGAAAGTTTTTTAATGTCTAATCACATCTCATTGCGTAATTAACGTGATGTTCGACGTAACTTTGAAGTCTAGTCCACCGTTTTTGGGCGAATTCGTGTGGATTTCGCGGTGAAATGACTTCTCATTGGTTTTGGGATTCATAATTTTCTGTTTGATTGCGGAATCTGGGTTTGAATCGATTTGATTGGGAAAGGAGTGATTTCGCGTTCGATTTGTGTTTATCTGCCTCTGGATCCGTGAGATTTATCAGTTTAGCGGTGGTTTTGATCTTGTTCCTCTTTGTTGTTTTCTCCAGGTTCGTTTTGAAAAATGGCTAGGAAGAAGATCAGAGAGTACGACTCAAAGAGATTGGTGAAGGAACACTTCAAAAGGCTTTCTGGCAAAGAGCTTCCTATCAGATCCGTTCAGGTTAGATCTGTTTCCTTGGATCTTGTCTTTAATATAGCTTAGGGCATTGGTTTCTCCGACATAAGGCACATGTTCTCAAAATTATAGAAAAACTATTTTGCATTGGTTTCTCCGACATGAAGCAGATGATCATTTGTGGGTTACCTTTCCCAAGCATACTGAGTATAAGCTATAAAGATTGCAGCATTTTGCCATACTTCGAGTTCTAAAGGCTTCAAAAGATTACTGGAAATTTGCCTTGTGGATCTCTTTCGATTTGTGTCGTTTACTGTTGTTTTCCTGTTCTTTTAAGGCTTCATGTAACCTTTTTCTATCCTCGTGTGTGTAGATTAACCAAACTACTGATCTGAATGAGCTAGTGGAAAAGGAACCTTGGCTCTCGTCCGAGAAGCTGGTGGTGAAACCTGATATGTTGTTTGGGAAGCGTGGGAAGAGTGGTTTGGTTGCCTTGAGATTAGATTTTGCTGAAGTTGCCACTTTTGTGAAAGATCGTTTGGGCAAAGAGGTAGCTTTTTGTTTTGAGCTTTAAAGCCATCCTTCTGAGAACATTTTCACTCAACCTTTCTATATATCATCTGTAGGTAGAGATGAGTGGATGCAAAGGACCCATAACAACATTCATAGTTGAATCGTTCGTCCCACACAATGAAGAGTATTATCTTAATGTTGTCTCGGATCGCCTTGGGTGTAGCATAAGCTTTTCAGAGTGTGGAGGAATTGAGATCGAGGAGAACTGGGACAAGGTATTTTGAAGAGCTTTCAGAAATTTTTGTTTAAATGTGTTAGTGTCTGATTCAGTATCTTCCATCATAAAGATGAAAATTGAGTTGAGGCTCCAATTTCTACAGGTCAAGACAATATCTTTACCAACGGGTACTTCCCTGACACCTGAAATATGTGCACCTCTTGTGGCAACTCTTCCCTTAGAGGTAGATAAAAAAAAATTATTGGAAAAAGGGTTGTGAACGTGACATAGAATCTGGACCCGTAGCTTCGACTAATAACATTTCCACATACAGATCAAAGCGGAAATTGAAGAATTCATCAAAGTCATTTTCACCCTATTCCAAGGTATGCCAAGGCTAGTTGAACCTACATATAGATTAAATCACTTTTACAGTGATAACAACTAAGCTTTTAGTCTTGTTTCCTTTGGTGTGCTAGATCTTGATTTCACTTTCTTGGAGATGAATCCTTTCACACTAGTTGATGGAATGCCGTATCCTCTGGATATGAGAGGTGAGCTAGATGATACTGCCGCCTTCAAAAACTTTAAGAAGTGAGTTTGACTCCCTGATTTCCCAACCCTTTGAGCTTAATAATTTTGAGAATGCGTACATGATTAAGCCCTCGAACTTGCAGATGGGGTGACATTGAATTTCCAATGCCATTTGGAAGAGTAATGAGTCCCACAGAAAGCTTTATCCACGGACTGGATGAGAAGGTAGCATCATCTTGACATTAATATAATCGAAACGTCTTGTCTGCTTCATCGTTCTGTGACTTGTAAAGAGCTTTTAATTTATGCCCCTTTTGTGGTTGCAGACAAGTGCGTCCTTGAAGTTTACCGTTCTGAATCCCAAGGGACGAATTTGGACAATGGTAGCTGGAGGAGGAGCAAGTGTCATCTATGCAGATACCGTATGTTCCCTAAAGAATCATTACTGAGAGAATCTCCGCATTTTTTCCCCTTACAAGTCTATCCAAAATTACAATTTCTTATCTAGGTTGGAGATCTCGGGTATGCATCTGAACTTGGAAACTATGCTGAATACAGTGGAGCACCCAAAGAAGACGAGGTTTTGCAGTATGCCAGAGTCGTTATCGATGTAAGATTAAATTTTTTTTTTCTCATTCCATGAGACATTTCTTTCCTGTGACTGAATAATAACGATACAATACTGCAGTGTGCTACAGCAAACCCGGATGGAAAAACCAGAGCTCTTGTGATTGGAGGTGGAATTGCCAACTTCACTGACGTTGCTGCTACTTTCAATGGCATAATCCGCGCTCTCAAAGAAAAGGTAAGTCAAGAAAACTTGAGCTCCTCTCTGAGTCATTAGTGATTTAAGGGGATGAGCAAAACATGTTTTTGTCGTGTTGTGATTATATTTGTCAACAGGAAGCAAAGCTGAAAGCAGCAAGGATGCATATATTTGTGAGGAGAGGAGGACCAAATTACCAAAAGGGACTTGCTAAAATGCGAGCCCTTGGAGATGAAATCGGTGTCCCCATCGAGGTCTATGGTCCAGAAGCAACCATGACAGGTATCTGCAAGGAAGCAATCCAGTACATCACAGCCTCAGCATGAGGCTAATATAAGCCTCTCTCAGTAATTTCAGATCTAGAGCCTCTCTATCTACTTTGTTTGTGTTCAATGTCACTCAAGCCAAGCTAGTTGCCATTCCTTGAAAACTGTTGTATCGATTCTCTTTCCCCTGAAGTTTCCTAAGATAAAAAAAAAAAACAATCGTTGTTACTCTTGTTAATTTTCTTGCCCTCTATTTTTTTGTTGATCTGATTATCTCCTAAGCGTTACAGGTTCCGTTTTGGGACTGGAAATATGGAAAATAAAACAATTGGGTCATCTAATTTCACATAAATCGAGTAAGTACGAACTTTTACACTTTTCTGTTGACAAACAAAAAAACAACTTTTATAATCAAGATCAATTATGTCCGAGCCTTTTTTTAAAAAAAAAGCTAAATATTTCATTAAAAAAAAAACTGAAAAGATTAATTTGAAATTTGGAGAACATCTTCATGGTCTGAAATCTGAATTACATAATCCCTAGTCCCCACAACGATAAACAAAGATAAATAACATAATCATGAATAAAAGGAACGAGCCATGTTTTTTTTTATTTTTGACACCAAAGGTTCGAGCCATATTAAAAAGGATAAAGACCAGAGTTTCAACAACTGGATAATAATTATTCAGGATGTTGCTGTTGATGCTGCTGAAGACTGATAAGGTTAAAGTAAGGACCATTCTCGTTCTCAATGAGGCTGTTGTGGCTGCCTTGCTCAATGATCTGACCACCTTGTATTACGCTTATCATATCTGCGTTCCTGATCGTCGAGAGCCGGTGAGCCACCACCACCGTGGTCAGGTTCCTCATTAGCAGATCCAATGCTTGTTGTACCTAACAATTCATTAGTATAAACCCGTTAAGTCTTTGCGGAAAATCTCAACTTATATTCCAAACCCTAAATCCTTATGGCTAAAAATCAGCTTACCATACGCTCTGTTTCAACGTCCAAGGCGCTTGTGGCTTCATCAAGGAGGAGAATCTTTGGATTCTTGAGGATGGCTCTAGCGATAGCTATCCTTTGTCGCTGTCCGCCCGACATCTGAATGCCACGTGCACCGACTTTGGTTAAATAACCTTCCGGGAGGGAGCTGATGAAGCTGTGAGCGTTTGCAAGCTTAGCTGCTTCCACGACTTCAGATTCAAGAGCTCCTTCTTTGCCGAACAAGATGTTCTCGTAGATCGTCGTCCCGAAAAGAGCAGGTTCTTGTGGAACCACACCGATGTGTCTTAGCAGCGAGTTCAATTTCAGTTTCTTGATGTCTTGTCCTGTAATAATTGGGGGTAAAAAAAAAAAAACAGATTATAATTCACAACCAAATAACAAATTCTTGTGACACAAGAAACCTGGCGTCAGATGAGATTGAAGTAACTATGTCAAGAGCTGGCAGCCTGGCACTCACCGTCTATCAGGATTTCTCCGGCTGTAGGCTCGTAGAATCGGAGAATGAGCGCAAGGATCGAGCTTTTCCCGGACCCGCTTTGTCCCACGAGCGCCATGCTTTTTCCGGAAGGAATTGTGAGATCCAAATCGCGGAAAACAGCCACATCAGGGCGCGAAGGATAGCTGAAATGGACACCTTTGAGCTCAATTCTGCCTTCCACATCACTCAGCTCCTCGCCGGTATCTCCAACGACCTGAGTTCTTCGGTCCAATAGTTCGAAAACCGAAGCAACCATCTGGTTTCCTTTAAGCAGATATGGAGCTAGAGCTAACACTTCACCCATCACTAACGCAGTTACGATCAAAACCATGAATGTTTTCATCACCGACTCGAAACTTGATAATCCCTTCCCGATCAAAATCGATCCGTACCTGTAAAAGCATATTAAATTTTCAATCTTTACAATCTTCTACTCGTAATTTATCTGTGTGAAACTGTTATGTATATAATACCAGAGGGCAAGGCCGTAGGAGGAGAAGATGAAGAACTGAGAAACACCATACAAAACCCCTGCCATCTGTCCACGCCTGAAAGAACTTTTGGAGGGTTCTAGAAGCTCTTTGGAATAAAGTTCTAGAACCTTCTCCTCGGCACAAAAGGCAGCCACGGTTCGAATGTTGCTAACAGACTCTCCGGCCAACATGTTAGCCTTCGAATACGCTTTTCTCAAGTTTCCTCCATAGCCTTGCATAAAAAGTTTCTAACAAATACGACCAAACAAATAAGTAGAAAAACTTAATTAGCAGAAACAAGTATATAAACGCATGCAATCGCTGAAATTTTTAAAAATGCAAAAAGTTGCGTTTTACCTCGCTAATATGGCCGCTGATGATCAATGGATATGTTGCCAAGACAACAAGAGTGAGACGCCAGTTGAGTATAAAAGAAATGATGAAAGAGGTCACGACAAGCCCTAAATTCTCCAGTAGAATCGTCGATCTATCGACCACGATGGTTCTAAGCAATGTAGCATCGCTTTCAAGCTGTGATGCCAACATCGAGCTATGGTTATCGTCCTTATCAAACCACCCGATTTCATTCCTCAAGATCGCTACAAGAAGAAAAAACAACAATCACACATTGGATCAACCAATCTGAAGACAAATTAAATGGTAGGATTTAGACCGCGGTTTTTGTGTACCTGAAAACATCTTTTGACGGACGCGGAGAGTGAGACGCTCACCCATAATACCGAAGGTGGTATGCTCAATGGCGTGTGCAATGACGGTTATGACCGCAGCACAACAGAAGAAGATAGAGATTCTCTTCACCTCGTATTGAGTCGTGCCCCAGTCCTTGTAATAAGATACTAAAGCCTGCGAGATCCCAAGCGCGAAAAGTGGCATTTGAGATCCCGCGATCAAGGCACCTAACGTTCCACAGATTCCGTACTTCCAGTCCGGACGGATCATAGAGTAGAGACGTCCCAACGTTACTTTGCCCTGTCTGCTCGTGCCTGCTTGATGAAAGGAGCATAAACTCGGCTTTGTTATTGGTTGTTCCGACAAGGAGTTTGTACTGCAAACATGAAAGAAAGAGAACCTTCATAAGAATTTATTAAACCGGGGGATCAGATATATTGATTAAACCGGATTGGGCATGTTCAATTTTAAGTATTAGTACCTGATTGGTAAGCTTGGAGTGTGGTTCAAGTTAGGGTGGTTGGCAGCTTCTTGGATACGAAGGAGAGAAGAGTAAGCTCCATCCGGGTTGGAGATGAGTTCGTCGTGGCTTCCCGACTCGACGATCCTGCCTCCCTCAACGACGGCTATGATGTCAGCGTTTCTTACAGTGGAGAGTCTATGAGCCACCACAACCGTCGTCCTCCCAGCCATCACTCTGGCCAAAGACTCTTGTACGCTTTTCTCTGACTCTGCGTCTAGAGCGCTTGTCGCCTCGTCGAGCAAGAGTATTGACGGGTTCCTGATGATCGCTCTGGAAATCGCGATTCTCTGCTTCTGCCCGCTGGATAGCTGAATCCCTTTCTCCCCAACCTAAGAAAAAAAAAAAGCAGAATTTAGGGTTTCTATAGAGTTGTTGCTTTGTGTATTCTATGGTGTCTGATTTTCGACAAACCTGGGTTTCGAATCCTTCAGGGAGACTGTTGATGAATGAAATGGATTCCGAGAGCTCTGCGGCACGGGTAATTTCCTTAGCAGTCGCGTCGTCTTTACCATACATAATGTTCTCGCGGATCGTCGCTGCAAGCAGGGTAGGCTCTTGATTAACCATACCGATATGTCCTCTTAGCCACTGAAGATCAAGGTATCTGATATCGTTCCCGTCCAGCAACACCGCCCCTTCGGTAGGCTCGTAGAACCGCTCAATAAAAGATATCATTGTGCTTTTTCCAGACCCGCTTCCTCCAACAAGCGCAACCACTTTCCCCGCAGGGATATCGAGGTTCATCTTGTCAAAGATCACCGCATCAGGGCGAGACGGGTAGGTGAAACTCACGTCCTTGAAACGAATGTCTCCATCTATTTTCCCCAGTGTACGACCTGTTTTCGCCTCCTTCTTCCGCTCGATCATCTGAAAGATCGGATACGCAGCAGCTCTCGCTCGTATAAATGTAGAAATGTCTGCCGCTGCCTGACCAATAGACCTGCACAAAACCCCCCAGAAACAGAGACTTTGTGATCAACAAACAAAAAAAAAAAAGAGGAACAAGGGAAACGTGTAGAGCAAGATGAAAATAAAGCTCTTTCTATTACAAGCCAGCAATGACGACGTTGAGCATGGTAGTGAAAGATTTTCCGCCATTAGCGATTCCCTTGTGAACAACTACGCTTGAGAACCAAACGAGCAAAGCCCAAGACAAAAACAGGACACAGTGCATCGAACCGAGTCCTAGTCCTTTGGCTAATCCGGCTTTTCTCCCGTACGTGTACGTGTTCTTCAAAGCTTCTAGGTACGATCTCACTGCCTTTTCTTCTCCCGTGAACGCTTTTACGGTCCTTACATTCCCTATCACCTGAATTTAAACAGAGATATTTTATGAAATTAAATAAGGACAAAAAAAAATCACATTCAGACAGTTTTCTTGTTGGAAAAGTTACCGACCTCTTCAGCGATCTCGCCTGCTTTGACGTATGATTTGCGGACACGGACGATGAGACCGGTGCTGACGAAAGCGTAGATGCCGCCGGCGAGCGCAATGAGTGGGACTATGGAGAGAGTGACGAGACTTATTTGCCATACGCTCGTGAATCCGATCGCAAAACCAGCTATGAACCGGCTGATGCAGTGCAAAAAATGCCCTACCTGCAACAAAAATACCGGTTATCAACTTATCATATACCATGAACCGGAGACTTGAATCGGTACCGGTTTGATTTCGGTTTAGCGTACCTTCTCGGAGAGAGCGTCTTGGACGACAAGGATGTCGGAGGTGATGGCGGAGATGACTTCTCCGGAGGAAGATTCAGTGTCGTATAAGCTTATGTCTTGACTTAACATTGACTGCAGGCAAGCTTTTCTCATCTTCGCCGCTTGTCTCTCTCCCGTATGCATCCAACACGCAACCTCTGTTTCCATTCATTATTTTTTTAGATTTAATCATTTTTTTTTTGAAAGATAGATTTAATCATTTGTATCTTCAAAACAAATATTAATTGCTTAATTTCATATATATATTCTTTGTTATTTTTATTTACCTATCCATGATGCGAAGAGAATCACCACACTCAGATATACGAAATCCAACGAGTACTGCACAACCAAGGAAATAAAATATTAAACGGAGCAAACGTGATAAATAATAAAACTTATTAATTATTTCTTAGCATTCCATTTGAATTTTATTTGAAGTACGGATTAGTACAGATGTATTTCAAATTTTAAATTAAGTTAGCAATTGAGAATTCATTTGATATACATTGAACCCAAACAAAATTTATTTTCATTTAGAAAAGAAAAAAAAAGTATTAATTTCTAGAAAATTTTGATTTATTACCTCTCTTGGATTTGTGACTCGTCATGTTATATATAATTCTAGTGGCTAATAAGATTCGAAACAGATAACAAAAAAAAACAAAATTCCAAACTCACTTCCAAGTTCAAAATCTGAACATATACATCGAACTTCTTAGATATATATATATAAACTATAGAGCTATTCCATTTTCATACTTAATCAGATGGAAGGATTTGAACAAACCATAACAGCTTAAAGTTGTCCATAAATGATTATGAAAAACATATATATATTCATATAAACCTTGGCGACTTTGTGAGAAGCTTGGTGTGGGAAGAGGTAAGCAAGACCGATGATGTTAATGAGTTTCCCGAAGAAGATGAAGAAAACTGGAACGGAGGCTCCATGAATGCACGCACCGATGGATCCAAGAGCCATCAGAACGCAATCGTAGAAATCAGCAAAGGAGAAGAGCTTAAACATTGACACACTTGGCCGCTCCTTCTCCTTCTCCGCCACTGTTGCTGGAGCGCCGGACGGCTGCATTTTCAGGTTTTGAGTTTTTTTGTTTTTTTTTTACCAAAGGTTTTTAAAAGAAGGGTGATTGCACGAGAAAATAAATTGAGAGAAAAAGAGGAAGTTTGAGAGAGACTGAAAGTGAGACGGCATATAGTACAAGAAGTTTAAGGGTATTTTTTGGAAAAAATTAGGTTTTACAAAAGGTTTTAAAAAAAAAAAACAAGGAGCGATTGCGAGAGAAAATAAATTGAGAAAAAAAAATAATGCAATTGCGCGAGAAAATAAATTGAGAAAAAAAGAGTGAGTTTGAGAGAGACTCAAAATGAAACGGCGTATATAAATAGAAAAGGAAGTTGAGGGGTATTTTTTGGAGAAAAATGGGTTACGTCTTAAGTTTGATTTGATTTCTGGCTATAAGAAAAGATTATTTTATCCTTGGTTCGAAAAATATAACCTAAATATTTTGGTTACATAAAAAAAGGTTTATTAGTTTTAGCGAAAAAAATTTGGTACTACAAATGTGACCATAATTTAAAAGTTTTACTAAGTTTTACATCTCATTTTCTTCTATTTTTTATACCAGTGTTTATATTACGATAGAAAAGTTAAGAATTAAAAGGAGGACATGATGTAATATAAACTTTTCTATCGTAATATAAAGGAACGGTATGAAAATTGTTCGTCATAAAAATTTTAAATAAAGAATTATAGAAAAATTTAATGGGAAAAAGTAAAAAACACAAAATTTTAGAATATATGTAAATAATTTTTGTTTTTAATATTTTAATTTTACAGTTTCGATGTTTGTTATGAAAAAAATAATAATTAAGTATTAGACTGCAGCATAAATAAAAGTTTAAAGAAAAGAAAAAAAAATTGAAAAATATTAAAAAAGATAAATACAATGTCAACAGATCACACAAAAAAAATTGTAGATAGAAATTTTAGATATTCCTTTTGAAGTACGAGAAATTCAAATATTTTTCTAATTTCTATTTTTCATCAAATAACTAAATATGTATAAAAAAATTCATTTTTCATCAAGAATGTAAATATAGAAAATTTTGGAATATATGTAAATAATTTTTTTGGCTTGTAATATTTTATTGTACAGCCTGGATGTTATGAAAAAGGTAATAATTAAGTGTCATTTCTAATTGGTTAGACTGCAGCATAAATCAAAATTTAAAGGAAAGAAAAAAATTGAAAGAATATTGAAAAAGATAAATACAATATCAACATATCATACAAGCAAAAGTTGTAGATAGAAATTTTAAATATTCCTTTTGAAGTACGGAAAATTAAAAAAAATATATATAATTTCTATTTTTTTACCATATAACTAAATAAGTATAAAAAATCCTTTTTTTCATCAAAAATGTTAATAAAGAAGTATAGAAATATATAATGAGAAAAGTAAAATGTAGAAATTCTGGAATATATGTAAATAATTTGTTTTGTTTATAACTATTAGTTTTACAGTCTGGATGTTATGAAAAAAAGGTAATAATTTAGTGGCATTTCTATAATTGGTTAGATTGGAGCATAAATCAAAATTTAAAGGAAAAAAAAAATGAAAATATTGAAAAAAAGACAATGTCGACAGATCATACAAATAAAAATTGTAGATAGAAATTTTAGATATTCCATTTAAAATACGGAAAATTCAAATATTTTTTAATAGTGACGGAATTTATGATTTATAAATGTGAATTAGCAAAATTCAATTTTAATATATGAATTGTTGACGTGGAAATTTCGAAATTTATTTGATGAAATAAAATCGTTTTGCACCGTTTTCGTTGTCATAACAAGTTTAGTAGAACTAAAGAGAGAACACACATGATCCAATCCTATCAATTAGAGAAAGAGTCCAAGAGAGTGAATAATATTTTAAAAAATGAGAATCCAAAGATATATATATATATATATATATAAATTATTCATCTATAGTTGATCATTAGAAAATCCTATAATAAAAGGGATGTATTTTCTATAACGTATTATGGGTACATATGGATTAAAGTCATTAAACGATGACGATTTTTTTTTATAAGATTTCTGTACATTAAATTAATCGAGGGAAAAGTGGTCACCATAGATTTGACAATAGTGACCTATTGAATAAAAACCCGAAAACACAAAATTAGAACACACATGAACAAAGGAAGTGGATGGGCCAAAGCCCAGTAGTTGTAATCCAACCCCAAAAAAAAAAAAAAAAACTAGAGGCCAACGAAATGAAACCGTGAACTCTAGTTGTAGATTGACTCAAATCAGAGAAAACAACTAATATTGCATTGTCTCGCTTGCTACAGTGGAGTTTGATGTCGAAATGACGAAATTCGATTCATGATTGTGCAATCAATTCGCTTCAGAAGAGTAGTTAAGATGGTCGATGGAGGCTTCTGTTCCTCTTTCCAAGTCTTGATTTTCACGAAATTTATAAATCTTTTTCCTAATTTTGTCAACACTTGTGTTTTTTATTGGTTAGTTGATGATGCAGTTAGCATTTTCATCTACTCAACAACCACAACAATAGCATTTGATATACTTATCGTTCCTATTATATTTTGAATAAATTAAGATAATAAAAGGAAGTGAAAATTTATGATTGTGGCTAACAGATCAGTAAGTTGCTCGCTCATCATTCCTCACCGTCGCCGACATCCATCTCAACTACTTCCTTCTATCAAACTCCGATGAATGAGAATCAAAAGTCTTTTACGTTATTTCAGACACGACTTCCATGGAACGAACAATTCAAGGACGGCCAACATTTTCAGATACAAGTTTTTAGAATTTCTTGATAAAGACACATGAGCAAACATAGTCCAATTTTTATTCCAAATTTAGACAGGAAAGAAACACACATCACAAGACGATCTATATTACAATATTCTTTCTTACTGATACAAAGTATTAAAGATGATTTCATACGGTAGCAATTGAATCTTAAACAGCTCAAGATCAATCTTACCACCGAAATCAAATCAATAGAACTCAGAAACACGAGCCTGATGCCGATATATGACTTGCCGTTTTGCCATTACCAAAAGATCCAAGCTAAACAAACTGTTGGGGAAATGTTTGAAACTGAGGTTCCTCTGTCTCCTCCTTGAATGGCTTTGTCTGCATTTTTTCTGGCGGTGCCTCTCCGGCTGAGGAAATTTTTTTCATTCCCTTGTAGGTTTTTTATGAATTATTTTGGTTTTAAGGTTTTGAAGATTTGTGGGTGAAGTCTCTATGTATATGGGCTATATATATAGATGGAGGGTGATTTTATTTTAATTTTGAAGGTGGGGGTGATAATTATTGGATAATGATATCATATGTTATGGTTGGTCCAACTCAGTTTCCCACTTTCTTCCTTTTTTCTCAAAAAAGTATTCAGTTCAGCCGTTAAAAATTTGGTGCTACTGCATCATCGCATTCGTGGGAAATAAAGTTGCTAGATTCTCACGTTTGTTTGAAATGACTGCTTTGCCCTTTTGTGTGATTTCTGAAAAAGAATGTATGTCCTACAATTTGTAAACTGTAGCCTGTAGCTATTTTTTTGCCCTGTTCTAAGTGAATGGATCATATACAAGGCAGATTACTGCACAATGGTTGGTTCCGCATCTTTTGGTCATATGCAATTTTGGAATCATTTATATCGAATCTTGTCGGTGCTTCAAAATAGAGAGGTTGGCAAAATTATCGTCCCGTTTCTTCCTATCCTGTTTTGTTTCCGATTCCAAATTATCATTTCATTTTTTTTTATAAATGGGATACGACGTAACGAAACTCATTAACTAACTCCCATTTAGGATAAAACTTTGGTTGAAATGAACTCTAAAAATTTAAATTTCACTGGGCCTATTATTTTGGGCCTTTACATTTCTACTTATTACTTTATCGACCCAAAATGATTGTGACTCCCAGCTGAGCTGACACACTTCAATTGCTCAAAACTTTTTATTTTCTTAATGTTTTTAGTTTTTTTTTTTAATTTATTATTACAGATGTTTTTTTCTTAATCAACAAGTAATATGGATCTTAACAACATAATTTCTTGTCCAAAAAATCGTGATGCTCAAATACACGACTTATATGGTTTTATTCAATATAAAAAATATAGATATATATATAGACTGTCGACTCTATACTCCATTGCAAATTTTTATATATACAAAAAAAATGGACTAGTGATTGATTTTTCTGTTGTCATCAGCCATATTTGAAATCAATTTTCTATATATACTGTAATTACACAATTAACTACATTATATTTGCGATGAAAGAATTAGTTGCATGGTTGGTCGATTGGTTGAACGTGGGTGAGCGGATAAGCAACCATTTTATGTGTGAAAAAACTTGTTTTAAATTTTAGCAATTATGAAGGCGGAAAGCTCCATAATTGTGGCTAATATTTTTTATTGATTTTTTTTATTGCCTATTCTTTTACCTCCGTGACGTTCATTTCCGTCGTATATGTAATCGCTGGTTAATATAAAAAAAAAAAAAAAACTATTTTTAAAAATGTATTTGTTACATGTTGTAATTTGTAACAGAAATAGGTATTTGTTTCCAAGCTGGAAACAAGACGAATAATTTTGTAAATATAAATACCCCTATATTTGTTGGTCAGACATTTTCTCCACGCGGCTACAACTGCTCTTTTTCATAAGATACTCATACTTTGCATTGCAATATTATCCATAAAAAAAAAAAAGTTTTCATTATCCAGTATGAAGTATTGAAAGTTCTTAATTGACGGATAAACAACGTGTCTAGAAACGCATACCAGGTGTCAATGCATTTGAAAATCTGCACCGATTCATTTACTGATGAATTTATTCGTTTTTGCATTAGTATTTTCTTTTTTTTGTCATCCTTTCTTGAATTAATTCTATTTAAAACTCGCCAAAAACTAACTTAAATACATTCACATTCTCAAGGATAATGAGATTAAGTCAATTAGTATCGGCTCTTCCAAGTACAACGCGCCGGGATCGCCAAATTATGGGATCTCTAACCATGTGGAGTCCAATAATTAGTCACTTTTTAATGTGATTTTCCAAATATTGTCTTATAGAAAGTAAAATGAAGGTGACGCAAGTCACGGCTTCACACAATTGTTGTTCTTTAAATTGTAACCAGGGCGACAATAAAAATATATATTCATATAATATATATTGTACGAGTATATATAGTATTGTTCAGTCAACAAGGCAATACACAAAATACAAAAATACTAGTACTAACGTGCACTAACCCCTAATCACTTTTAAGCTTGGTCATGTTTTGGTAAAACTTTTTTTTTTTTAGTATATAAGGAAGATCTCATCAAAACGACGTAAAAAAAAAACTAATTAATCTGAGTCTCTTCATCTGAATGCTCAAATATAGCATTCTTTTCATGTAGATAATGGTGCGCATCGTTATCCACTCGGGAGCAAAGGTTTTTTTTTTTTTTAATTTTTCTTACAATAGTTCTTAACTAAATTTTCTTAACCTTTGTAGATTATTTCTTAATGTACAAAGGTTTTTTTTTGCTACTAAGGTTCGGAGCATATACTAAAATAAGATTCCGTTTATCGGATCTTCTGATCCCTATCATGTTATTGGTCACTTCCAAAAATTCAAATTAAGTAAAGCGTTATGTACAATCACGTTACTTAGAGATAGAAACAATTAATAATCTCTCTCTCCCTCTCTCAAATAAAGTACAAATAAAACTTAAGAAAAGTATCGTGTAATAATGTTTATACACTGATCATATGACAATTGCTTAAGAATGTGAGTGTAGAAATATATACAAACACAATGTTGACTATATATATATCTTAACATTCCATTAGAAAGCTAGCTAGGGATAAATGTATTTAAAAAACGGATCGTGGGTCCCGAAAAAGGGAAACTTGAGGCTAAAGTGTTAGGAGAAGTGGAAATTACATTCACGTTAAAATAAAAGAAAGTCCACAAAAAAAAGAAGATAAAGTATAAACAATTTCAGTCTCTCCGTTGGAAAAGTTGTAGGATATTAATAGTGCTTTTGCTTTTACGATATATATATACATATATACAATAAATTTCTGCTTAAAAATTATGAAAGAGTTACTTCTCGGGTTAATTATATAGGTTAAGGGAACGGGTCTGGGACGCCAACACGTTTCAGGTTCGATCCACATGCTGCGTGAAACTACAACACATTGTTTCTGGATATCTACACGGATATGGACTCATGCTTTCGGCCCCATTTATATATCTAGAAAGAGGGTCTATCCGTGAGCTGCATTTCCTCCGGAGATTAGTCTAGGTCTCTCCATAGACATGAGATTTACTCTGAATTAAAAAAAAAAAAAAAAAAAAATTATATCGGTTAAGGTTCGACAAAAAAAATATAGGTTAAGGCAAAGAATTTTCGGATATTGACATTCATGTGTGATTGCTCATGAACATACAACATTGAGAAGTAAGTACATATTGGACAAAAAATACTAGTACAGAATAGAAAACTTCCAAATGTTGGAAATTTTATGAAATGAGAACAGAACGAAAACTTTTTGGCGTATTCTTTTCTCGGATTCCACTTGCGTCGGTGGCTGTCACTAATCATCGAATGATGTTGATAATTTTTAAAATACTACCGATGTAATTGCATATATTTGTGTGCATACCGTTGCATTATAAATCTAGACGACCGAGATAATTATTATAAGAAAAAACTAAGATAAATTTAATTGATTTGATACCCAACAAAAATTGTAACTAGATCAAAATGTAAAATCAAATGAGATATAACCTGATAATTTTTATAGTTACTTTATTTATATTTCTGTTATAAAACCGTTTGAGACTGAAAATTAAACCTTAATTTAATCAGTTCCTAACATTTTCCAAAGTGAAAAACCAAGAAAAAAAAATTGGAATACAGATTAAATGGGACAAGATTCAATTGAAAAAAAAACAATCTTTGATATGTGGGATATAACATGACATATTCATTATTCAGAGAGTGAAAAAATAAATCACCAAGCATGTCCAATTATGAGAATGATGTAAACAATAGAGGCGTACATGTATGTATATGTACATATATAAGTCTTTTGAACATTCTAATTTCTAAGTGGTGGGAAAATGTTGCGATAAAAAGAAGAGATTGTTGAAACTTGAAACCTAACGAGAAGAAGATACTTTTGTTCTTGGGATATAAAAGGAGAGATTTGCATTCTTGAATCTTTACAGCAGTTTCTTATATATATAAGATTCTTTTAGTTTTTAGACAAAGGAGAAAGATTCTTTTTTCGTTAAGAGACTAAAAAAGATAAAAATAATTAGAAAATAAAAAGTTAACAAAAGGGTAGATAAAAAGTGAAAAACTTTTGATCTGTGAACCATGTTAATATCATCTCAAACTTCCAAGAACAGAAACTACTTTGAGGAAGAATGATTATTATAATCAACAAAATTCACTGAATATGGGTGTAAAAGAATGAATGAAATAACCAGATCAAGAAAAATTGCAAATTGATAAAGCTAAAAATTATATATATCATATTTATAAATTCAACTTGAAACAGAGGGAGATAAATATGTACATAGACATGAAACACTTCCCGTTCACTAACCTTAATCAGTGTCCTAACATTACTAGAACTGAGAAACAAATAAGAGTGAATTTAGTTTCTAAGTTCAGAATCTAAGACTTAACCAGAATCAATAATTAAAACTAAACGACGAAAAGTTAAAACGCTAAAGAAGGTTAGAAAGAGAAGAGAGTAAAGAGTTGTGAAAACAGAGCTAACTAGCTCTCTGAATGAAAACGGTTTCGAGGTCCGGCGGAGAGAAGAAATCTCTAGCGCCGGCGCCGTAGCTACACTTCAACGACGGCTTCCGCTTCTTGGGTGCGGCTGGGCACGGCGGGACACTTGGAATTCTGACGGAAACCGCCGTGGGTGTCGTCGGACACTGGTCTTGATCCTCTGTTTCGGAGATTGTGACGCCGGAGGATGAGTTAATCGGCTTAAGTGGCGAACGTGAGGGAATTCCGGCGATGATCCATTTTTGACCGTCGGTGGTTTCTCGTATCTCGCCGTCGAGTTGGTGGTGAGGTTTACCGGGAAATCCCATTAATTTATTTGATGTGAATTAAGAGAAAACAGGGGAAGTGTTTACAAATGAAAAACAGGGGAGTTTTTTTCTTGTTGTTGAAGATGAAAGAATCAAAGGTTTGCTTTGTGAATTTTAGGGACTGATTTGTGTGGTTTCTCTCTCTAACTTTTTTTTATTGGTGGCGAATATGAAGTGAAGGGGATAATTTTTCTCAAGAGGACGGTTTTTATAGTCAACAGAGAATTGAATGCATCAGATTGGTGTCGATTCAGTTCGGTAGTTTTCCTCTTCTTCTGAATTCTGATTAATGTACTTAGTGTAAATAAATGGTTTTTTTTTTTTTTAACATAAAGTAAATGGTTTGTTGTTTTATACTTTTATATTTCAAATTTAATTAGTGGACAAAAAATATTAAAATTATAGGAAGACAATGAGATTGAGTTGTACTTCAAATATATATTATATATATATAGTGTTTCTGAGAACCGAGTGAAGAATGGAGAGAATAAAAAGGGCATATGAGAGATATAGCAACGGTTCATAAGTTTCAAATTTAAAATTTCTAGATATATCATGGAGGTAACACAAAATTTCATTTGAGGTAGACACAAATTTAATATTTATCTTATGAAGCATAAAACATGAACTAAGTAAATCGTTTAACTGTTTAGGGATGGATGCCCTCGAAACAAAATTATATTATAAAGTATGAACTCAAGTTCTTATAGGATTGTAATATCCTATATACGTTCGTATAAAACAATATACTACGTTCTATCTATTAATGTGGAAGCACCTTCTGATTCTGTTGATGTAAATATATATATGTCGTCCACCAACTCAAATGAACGAAAATAAGTGTACACTATGAAAATATAAGAAAAATTGATATATTTCCACCAAATAATCAAGTTAGTCAAGGATCTACAATTTGTGAGTATTGCGATGTGATCATATATCCTATATAATAAGTGATGGATGAGTATTTGTCTCCACTAATTTGTCTACGAACGTAGGTTAAACTGTTCACAGTTTCTTTGTGGATATATATATAGTGGATACATATATACACGTCGATGTGTCTAAATTTGCGTACAAAACCGTCTACCAAATCATCCTTGAATTGATATATCGACAGAAATTAGATTTGTGTCATGAATATTTGTGATTTCGATTTCATATCAAACCAAAGACGACATGCATTAATATTAGTAACTATGTGTAACTAATAGCATTAACAACGAAAAGTGCCAAAGTTTATGAAAAAATTGCAAAAGGCTAATTTAGTATGGTGGTTTCCGTAGGTTATATATCTAAATGAAAATTTCTTAAATGATATAACATGCATAAGTATTACTTCATTTGTTATATGATAATACTGTTGCAAATTTGTTTTTGTTTTTGTATTCAAACATAAAAAATCTGATTATGTTTAAACGACGGTCTTGTAGTATCCAAATATCTTTAACTGAAGATCATGTGAACAATGGAGTATATGTGATTGAGATAAGAGTTCATATGAAAAAATAAAGAGAGAGAGAGAGCGTGACACCTGAGCAAAATGAGAAAATAGAAAATAGAAAAATGAGTTAAATGAGAATAGGGAACCCGAGGAAACGCGTGACCTAAGCTAGATGATAATTACTTATTTTTAATGTTTATAGTTATAAATAATAAGTTCTATGTATTAAATGGAGTAACGAGATGGAAAGAGTTGTTGAGATTCAGATTTTTTGGTTTTACATTGTCCACACCCGTCTAATTGGCGGTCATATGTTTGACTTTCCAATAATCACCGGTCAAAAGATTTTCGAGGGAATCGAACATTTAAGCGAAAGTTCTTGCAGAAATGAAAATTTGATGGTTGGGAATAATTTCACAATTTGTTATATCGGCTTTTTTTTGGCAACAACAAATCTTTGATTTTTTAGGTTTTTATTTGTTGTTTGTCTTTTTTATCTACGACCTTCTGTCAAATGACAAATATTAACAATTAAATTTTAATATTTGTGATTTGTAACATATATTACTTTTATGTGTTGTTTTGTTTTGTATATTTTCGATTATTCATATTTTTCGAATTAAAATAACAAATCCAAACAGATATTACAAATAATTTTTCGAGTCTTCTTTAGAGTCTACCGGTGGAATGCTAATAAAGAATGTTATCGTTAGTTTGACATACAAACGATTCCAGGTGCGTGTACCTTCAATTTTATTGACCCTCCTCCTCCTATTGAACCGAATGCTAACCGAATCTGACATTCTAATTAAACTGAGAGAAACCGTTTAATCTCGGTTTATATTGTAAAGTTCAGGTTGGAGCAATCCTGAACCTGAACCGACTGATACATTATTATTTTTTTTGGTCACCGAACCGACTTATATTAGATTCGGCTTGTCGGACAAATGAAACTTTGGACCGATGTTTAGCTAAATTTAAGTCAGATCGAACCGAAACAATAAATCGAGGAACAAATGACAATTCCAACATCCTCATAACGTGTCTAATTTGGCAGATAGGGGCATATGTGTCACTTCGTATAGTCTCCGCCACATGTCAGATTCGATTTTAGGCGCAAACTTGGGTTTATTTTTTATTTTTATTTTTAAATTGAAGATATCCGCCGAAAAATTCGCATTTTTGACCCTTCGTCTTCGGAAATGGCGGCTGTTTCTCCGGCGACTGCAACCAACGCTGTCTCTCTATCTCTGCCTCAATTTAGTTCTTCTTCTTCGTCGTTATCGTCTTCTTCGTCTTCGTTTTCTCTGACCTTCAAAACTGCTGCAGTCGGTAATCGCTGCGTGAGGTGCGGAGTCAGAAGCTTAGAGAACCAGTCGGGTCACCGGAGCCTCGATTTCTTATCGCATGGAGATCCGATCAGCCTAATCAATCCGAATTTATCGTCATCTCCAATATCCATGGCCGCGGCGGCGTCGGAATCCGGTGCAAAATGCTCGAAGCGCGTCTGCCTCTTCCACAGCGACGAGACTAGAGACCTCGCCGAGAGAATCGTCTCTCAATCTGATTGCATCGAGCTACGAAGCATCAATTGGAAGTAAATACCCTCGTCTCTCTATCAATTTGATGACTTAAGAACACTCCTCTATTTTTTTTTCGCGTGATGATCCTAAGTGAAAATGAAGAGTGCTATCAAATTGTTCTCTTGATTGATTTCAGATTCGTCGGTTTGATTTTAGAAATTTGATATTTTTACTTTTGTCTCGGTTTTTAGGAATTTGAACTTGCAAATGTGAGTTGCTCTGTGTTTTTGGTCAATGGTCTTACTCCAGAGTTTAAAGTCGAGACCTTTAGATGAGATAGCTCTTTAAATCACACTTTCTGTTGTGTAGATCGTAAGAAAATTTTGCATCTAAGATGAGGAGAATTGGGTTTTGATGTGTATAATCACTGGCTGGAAGAGGTTTAGGTTCCTGATAACAAAGTACTCACAATCATTGTTCTTGTTTAGGAAATTTGACGATGGATTCCCTAACTTGTTCATACAAAATGCTCAAGGCATTCGTGGGCAGCACGTCGCCTTCTTGGCTTCATTCAGTTCACCCGCTGTGATCTTCGAACAGCTCTCAGTTATTTATGCTCTGCCCAAGCTTTTCGTTTCGTCATTTACACTTGTTCTTCCATTCTTCCCCACTGGAACTTCTGAGAGAATGGAAGACGAAGGAGACGTGGCGACTGCTTTCACTCTCGCCAGGATACTCTCAAACATACCGACTTCGAGAGGAGGACCGACTAGCTTAGTGACCTTTGATATACACGCCTTGCAGGTCTTCATTACAACCTTGATCAATGCCAGTGACTCTTTTCTTTTGGTTCTCTGAGTCGATGGTTTTGTCAACTGTCTTTTTTGGGATTGTAGGAAAGATTCTACTTTGGTGATACTATACTTCCATGCTTCGAAAGTGGTATACCATTGCTAAAGAACAGACTCCAGACTCTACCTGATTCTGATAATGTTAGTATCTTTTCCTCTGGCTGTCACATTTCTATCAGTTCCATCATGTAGAGGTCAACAAGATTCAATTCATGCTGATCACTGATATCCATTTGTTTCAGATATCTATTGCATTCCCGGATGATGGAGCATGGAAACGTTTCCACAAACAACTCCAACATTATCCAACGGTATTATACTTTCTAATACATGGTCTCTGTATCGCTTTTATGGATCTCAATAGCATCTTACAGCGAACCCATGTGGAGGTTTTAGTATATAGCAACCCGGGTTAAGGATCAAGAGCATGTTCTTCAAGCCCACATTAGATCTATCTCCAAAACAAGCATTGCATAATCGTATCTTGAGCAGCAAATCTGTACATTAACCCGTCGGACTTACCCAGTATCCCATTCGTCATTCAGATTGTTTGCAATAAAGTAAGAATGGGAGACAAACGAATAGTGCGTATCAAAGAGGGAGATGCTGAAGGAAGGCACGTCGTGATTGTTGATGACTTGGTTCAGTCGGGTGGCACACTTATCGAATGCCAGGTTCTGTACTCAGATTCAACTCTCAATAGCTAAAACTCGATTCTCACTTTTTATAACTCACCATAATTCTTGGTTCCCTTCAGAAAGTCTTAGCTGCACATGGAGCAGCGAAAATAAGTGCATATGTAACACACGGCATCTTCCCCAAGAGTTCGTGGAAACGTTTCAAGCTTGACACCAAAGGTTACAACCAACCATTATACAAATGTTATGACTCGGTCTAAAAAAAACAAGTCATGTCCGTTTCTTTGTGACATAGTTAAAATCTTGTATTTTGTCTTTCCGTGATGCAGGTGATCCCGCGGAAGGTCTGAGCTATTTCTGGATCACAGACTCGTGTGGATTGACTGTGAAAGAGGTGATGAATAAACCTCCTTTTGAAGTTCTTAGCCTCGCTGGCTCCATAGCTTCTGCTCTTCAAGTTTAAGCTTCCGTGATTCGAGTAGAAATCCAGCCGCAAGTAATTTTTGGGGTTTGGACAAATCTGATTTATGAACTTTGGTGTATAGTCTCGACCGAAGCATTTGCCATTTAGGAAAATCCAATAATGTAATAATGTTTCATTTGCCCAAAAAAAAAAAGTAATAATGTTTCATTTCACTTCTTTGTACTTGATAGACTGAAAATTCCTTTGGTAATAAAGTTTTTTTAAAGTGGCAAACTTACTACTTTAGAATCACAATGAATTGTTTGTATTTTTAAATCTGAACCTAAACTTCTATTTTATAACTTAAAACATTTGATTAAAAATCTAAATAGAACCAGTATATGAAAAGTTGAAAACCATACCAAACAAGACTGGATATCAAAGTTCCCAATTTGCGATTGGTTTGCAGCTCTAGAAGATTGCTTTGACTTCCAAGTAAAACCTCCCGCTTTGAGTGCAAGCCGTTAGTTTTATTAACGGAGTTTACTAACGGCGTTATCCACTCCGTTAAATCTAGCGAGTGTCGTTAAAATTAAAAACTAAAATAATTAAATTAAAACAATAAATAAACTCACTGATTCGGTCAAACTCTATCAACTCCTTCGATGATCACTCCGGCAAAGGCATTCGAGCCAGCGATAACAACTCCGGCAAAGGCATTCGAGCCAGCGATAACAACTCCGGCAGTGAAAAATCCGGACAAAATTGCTTTTTTCCACATCTCAGAATTTTTTATTTGCTCTATTTAAGAATCATCAAAAAAAAAAAAAAATGACAGATCCTTGATTCACCCTAATAAATGAACACTCTGAAATCGACTCACGCTATCGACATGAAAATTGACTCCAGTTTCCGAAGCAGCTATCTCAACTCTTCATCCTGAATCACCACGAACGAAACCAAATTTTTTATTTAATTTCTCATAAGATCTGGGTGAGGGAGGGTTTCAGATATCATCTCTAAGCGTCCAGAGAGAGAGAAATGAAGTTTCGTGGAGAAGATTTTAAGACCGACATTTACCGGCAAGAACCGTTCTCGTCTAGCCGTAGTTGCAGTCGACGTCGCCGGAGTCGTAGTCAATTTCGTCGGAGTCGTAGTCAATTTCGTCGGAGTCGTCTCTGCCGGTGACGCATTCGAGGAAGATGGAGAAGATAAATTTTTATTTTTTTATTTTTATATTTTCAGTTCATATACTTAACGGAAACGATAAACTCTGTTAATAACTCCGTTAATGAAAGTAACGGAAAGGATAAACTCCGTTAGTACGACTTCACGGAAAGGATAATCTTCTGGTGAGAGTATTCCATTATGATGTTGAAACGCCAAAGTGTAGAATTTTAAAAGGAGATTTATTGGACACAGACACAGTGCTATTCCTTCCTTGGATATCGACTTTCAGATGATATGTATGACATGCACCAAACAGGGACAGTGGCAACTGTGTTCAATTAAAAGCAAGCTTCACACAAACGCTAAAGAACTCTTCAGATGGAACCGGATTCAACATCTTGAAACTGAAGACAATTTTATTGGGCCTTGGGGCCCAAATGTAATCTGAGCATAGGAGGGACTGCGGAAATATAACGATTTTCAAAATTTCGTTCGTAAGAGAAGCAAAAAGGGTGAAAAAAGAAATTTCAAAAACGGAGGAAAATATCTGAAGGAAGAATGGCGGGATCTGTAACAGCATCAATCCACGAGCACCACCGAGGAAACGCGGAGGCTTCAGAATTTTCCCGATGGCTAATCGGTTTTGCTCGGTTTGTTCCGTATCCATCTTCTCCCTCTCCGTATCCAGGACTGGTTCCTCTCGGAAAGAGAGAGCTGAATCCGTCGCCCCACGGGACGTGGTTGTCGACGTCTTTTTCGACGGTGTCTCTGCAGTTGATGGACCAAGTGAACAGATCCGATGTGATTCTCTCCGTCGAACTCGGTGGGAAAGTCCTTGTGAGTTGATTTCTCTCTCTCTCTCTCTCTCTCTATGTTGTTCTCTAGATCGGAATTTTTGTTTGGATTGGTGTTCGCAATGGTTTAAGCTTAATCAGATTCGTAATTCGGGATCTATCCATGTTTGATTATGGGTTTATAGACTAATTTAACTTCCTGGTCTTTGATTGTTTTTCGAATGATGGGGGAATCTCAAATTCTACAGGAAGAACACTACATTTCGAAGCTGAATTTCTCATGGCCTCAGATGACGTGCGTTTCTGGGTTCCCACCTCGTGGTAGCCGAGCGATTCTCGTTAGCTACAAGGATTCTGCAAACGAGGCAACTTCCTAACACTCGAATCTCTTCTGGATTTTTCTGGAATTAACCGATGAAAAAGCTGGATAGTGTAACCTAAGAAGAATTAGATAAATATCCATGACTTAGATACTTCAGCTATGCGATCGAAATCTTATTGTTTAACGTGCTTGCTGTTCTTCTCCAGATTCAAAAGTTCGCTTTAAGGTTTTCCACATGTGATGCAGCGGTGACCTTTGTGGTAGCTCTTAAGGTCAGCCATTACTGCGAAGAGCTTCCATACATGTTGATCAGATACAGATAATCATTGTCATCGATATTTTAGTACCCTGACTTCAGTTTCTAAGCTATTTTCTTCGAATCATAGTCAATGATTCCTGTTTTGTTGGTCTGGTTGCAGGAGAAACTCAAGCGTTTAGAGGAAGCTGGAATCCAGAAAAGTGAAACTAGGTCCGAGATTTGTTTCCAGTACCCTTCAAATGAAACTGTCCCCAGGTTAGATCAAATTACAGTGTTGTGAATTTGTACAAGTGCTTTAGCCAACAATTTAGATATGGTAAATCCTCTTTGCAGAGCCACTGAGGAAGAGCCAAACATGGTTAAACGTCTTGATAGTTATGTTCCTGAAATGCCACCAAGACTCGAGTATCAAACTGGACAAACCTTATACCCACCACACTCTGCCATTGGGGAAGAGCCAAACATGGTTAAACATCTTGATAGTTATATTCCTGAAATGCTACCAAGGCTTGAGTATCAAACTGGACAAACCTTATACCCACCGCATTCCGCGCTAAGTCAAATCCCTAACGAGACTCCCATTAATCTCCCTCCAAGTTTCACCACCTTACTCTCTGGTTGCTTCCCCAACTCCACTCTAAGTAACATCCACATCAATCTTGCTTGTTCTCGTTTGACCTATATAGCGTATTCATACATTTTAACAAGTTTCCTTCTCATGAAACCCGCTATAGATGCAGGCCAAACAACTGTAAAGCAGGATCCTGTTCTAAAGTCACAGATACTGGTACAGCATAACAAAACCCGATTTTTCTCGCAAAACTCTCTTTCCGACACAACGACGCATTCTAATGATTTCTTCTGCTTTTGGTTTCCCCTTTTTGTTTTGGCAGAAGTACATGGAAGATTCTTCATTTCAAGGTGAGCTTTCTCTTGACTACTCACACACAAACAATAATATTCACACTTTACATTTCAGCTTCGACTTCACATAACAGACAAAAAATCTACCTCTATGTAACAAGTTGTTTCCTCATTATCCAGATATGCTGCAGAAAGTGGAGAGAATTATGGATGAAATAGGAGGTAACTGGATTCTCTGAGTTTCATCATAGATATATACACTATATCAATCTTATCTTTCGCAGTTCCAGTCTTTTGTTCATTGATTCAACATATATGGTTTAATCTGAACACGTTTTAGACATTGTTGATTTTCTGTTTGGGGAAAACATAGTGAGCATAATAAATCATTACCTGACAGAAATTTAAAAAAACAAAAACAGACCGATCAACCATATAATAATCTGTGAAAGTGTAATATCATCAACAAAATGCAGATGTGAAATCAACCAGATAAAGTAAAGTATTGACCTATGCCACCAATTCTGATTATATGTATATATTTGTTGTTTTTTATGTCCTATGGTTCGATTTTAGTGGATATATCATTCTTATGAATATTTAATTTTATAATAAGATATCTATGCATATATATATATATATATAATTTTTTTTTTCCTTTTACGTATTCATTTCTCCGAATATAAAGTTAAAATTTTTAAAAATAATTTTTTTAACAAAAAAGAAGAAGAAAATTTGTGGTTAAAAGCTTCTAGGTCTTAAAATCCGGTTTCAGTTGGGGTGGGGGGGGGGGTAAAAAATTAATCCGGTTCGAGTTTATGGAATTTAACCGGGATAGATTAAAAGTTACAACTATAGAATAATTTGTATCGGGGGTTTGTTGGGCAAAAAAAAAAACTGTATGGATTTTTGAACCAGAATAATGAATACGATCAGAGCAAAAAAAAAGAAAAAAGGACTTCAATCATAATGTTTTCGAACTTTTTCGAAAGCTTGTACGATGACGCCGACGACAACAAGAACAGCCCGAAATCTTCAACGGAAAGACACGATTCTGAGAGAAACGCCGATCGTTTGTCTTCGATTTCACTGGAAGAGGAGGCTCAAGCGCGTGGGGTGAAAGATGACCTGACGGAACTCGGTCATACCCTCACGCGCCAATTTCGGGGCGTGGCTAACTTTCTCGCTCCATTACCAGATGGATCTTCCTCCGATCTATCAAATCCTAGATTGAACCAATCACGGTCTTCAGATCCCGGATTGAATCAATCGCGGTCTTCGGATCCCAGACTGAATCAATCGCTGCCTTCAGATCGGTCTAATTCGTGTGTCGGAAGTGATACGCCGGAGACCGGAATTAGGGTTAGGAGCTGGAATTCGGAGACGGTGGCTTCGGAGGAAACAGGGGTAGAAAATGTGTGCAATGGTCCGGAGGAGGAGGAGGAGGAAGAAGAAGAAGAAGAAGAAGAAGAGGAAACAGATGAAGAGGAAGAAATCGATGCGGTTGCTCTTACCGACGAAGTGCTCGCATTTGCGAGGAACATAGCAATGCATCCAGAAACTTGGCTTGATTTTCCTCTCGACCCGGACGAAGATCTTGATGGTAACGTACATGAGTCAATTTTGGATTGGATAAAAAAATTTGTTGGATTTTAACAGGTCAATTTTTGGCCTGTAGTCTTCATGGATTGACTTATGCATATCAACGTTCTTGAAATTTCTTCTTGTAGATTTGGAAATGTCTGATGCTCAAAGAGGCCATGCTTTAGCTATAGAACGTCTTGCTCCGAGGTTAGCTGCACTGAGAATAGAACTTTGTCCATGCCATATGAGTGTTGGTTACTTCTGGAAAGTCTATTTTGTTCTTCTTCATTCAAGGCTCAATAAACACGATGCTCAGCTTTTGTCTTCGCCACAGGTAATAACCTCAATCTTCTTGATATCCAATCCACACAAACCAAAATGATTGTCGTTGTTACTCAGCAAAACCGTGTTTATCTGCAGGTGATGGAAGCAAGAGCATTTTGGATGAAAGAGCTTCAGAATCAAAATCATTCCTCAAAAGAAAGTAGAGATATTCTTGAGGAGGACATTACACCATCAACTTCAAATTACTACCAGCATGCTCCTCCTGAGTTTCTTTCTCCAAGAATATATGCCTTTGAACCTCCTTCAATCATGTACCGCGATTTCGAAACGGCAAACCGCATGTCTGAAAACGCTCAGTTCATCGATAAAGCTGTTATTGAGGAAAAACCAATCCAGAGGAATGACAAAAAGAGTGCAAACCTTAGCCAAACACCTAAAGATGACGATGATGATGATGATTGGCCAGAAGAAGAAGATTCTGCTAATTCTTGGGCTCCAATGTTCACAGTGAATGAAGATGATGTTTCTTTCAGTGATCTCGAAGGAGACGACGATATAAGTAGCTTAGCACTCAAGTCTAAGGTTACCCCAAAGGGCACAGACCAAAAAGGAACATGAAACATCTTCTCGGGTCATAATTAAGTTGGCTTGTTGCGTTGCCCTTCCTCGAGATCGAATCAACAGAACTGAACATAAGGATTTGTGCCGAGTCAAAGCGTGAAGTCTGAGTTTTTGGGTGAGTTTTGATTGTTTTTCAAAGAAAAAGGTTTTGAAACATGTACAGAAGATTACTTTGATCAATTCAATTGCATTGTATTGCTCTCTCTCGCCGATGTAATGAAATATTGGAAAGCAGCAAGTGGTAAACTAGATGAAATGTGTTTAGTATATGATGATGATGATACTTAATTACATCTCAAAGATCTCAATTGGACAGTGAAACATACTTTACACAATTGTCAAAGATCTTCTACAAGAAAAGTTAGAGACCAAATTAGACGGTTTTTGATTATTGATGATCTAAGAAGATAATACCTCAATCAAATACCTTGGTTTGGTTAAGCGGTAATCCAGTTAATATTAATTTTTGTTTTATCAGAAACAAATATTAAATTTTATTATTTGTTTTGCTCTGTAAGATTCCAGTTATCAAAATTTTTGGATAGAATGTAGATAAAAAGCTACTATATATAGTGGAAATGACTGTAACTTTGGATGAGAATGCATTTTGGTTGGTTTTTTAATTAAGTTTTGAGAAAAGAATGTACAGTATTGTGCTGGCGTGGATAAGATTAGAAGAGTAAAAACACCAACATTTATTTGGTATAGATTTCATTTTAAAACTAAAACACAAATCGAATAGCATTTTTATTGCTTGTGTGTTTACATTATTATAAATCTAGAGAAATGCAAGTAAGTTTATAAATACGATGACGTTTTGCTGGAATCGAAAGGCATGTGTTTGCCAATAGAGTAATGCGAAGCCGAATTTAATAGCTGCTCTTTTTACTCCCATCGGTTTTTTTATTTTATGTTGTGTGTGTCTCTATTGTGAATCCACCCACGAACGAAATCGTCAGATCGTGGATAAGACTTTATCGAAACCACTCAAGCTGCAGATGATCTTAGCTTATTCTTCTCTTTGATGTTGCTTCTTCTCCGGTGAAGCATAAAATTCTTCAGATCTCGTGGATTAATCCGTCTGTTTGATCGGATCTGATTCGCAATCCTTGAGAAACAGGGAGGAGGAAGAAGAAACATGGCAGGGGCGGCCTCCGCGCTGTTTCTGCTCGATATCAAGGGCCGTGTTCTGGTGTGGCGCGATTACCGTGGCGATGTCACCGCTGCTCAAGCCGAGCGTTTCTTCACCAAACTCATCGAGAAAGAGGTTTCTCTGCGATTACTCTTCCGATCTTTTATTTCTAGATGTGCGATTCGGTGTTTGTTTGGTGGATTTTATTTCTGTTCCGAGTGCTTGATTTTTTACTTGGTGCTGCTGTGAAATGGAAGAGTAATTCGATGCAATGAACGGAAATCATTGTCTCGTTTCCAATTTCCATCTTTCTGAGAGATTCGCCAATAGCATTCGGAAACTGTTCGAAGCAACACTCCCGATCGTTTAGAAGTTGCAATCTTCTCTGTTTCGTGTGTCTTGCTAATAAAATTCTAAGATTCTTTTCTGTCTTCGCGATCTGATGCCTATGGTTCTTTTGAGATTCTCGTGATTTGCCAAACGGGATTTTGAACATTTGGAACTAATGAACAAGCTTGTTCAGTTGTTATACGATTGATATTGGATTAAAAAATCAATATATTTATACCTCTCCTTTGTGGGTTTGCTTATTTTCGTTTAATCTTTCAGGGTGATTCACAGTCAAATGATCCGGTTGCTTACGATAATGGGGTGACCTACATGTTTGTACAGCATAGTAACATTTACCTGATGATAGCGTCCCGACAGAACTGTAATGCTGCCAGTCTTCTCTTCTTCTTGCATCGTGTAGTCGATGTAAGCATCCCTAGAGATTCAGATTTTGCAGTTCTATCTTTTTCCCTGATAGGAAGAAAAGGAACAAAAAGAACGGAATTGTCACAATTATACTGATTGTAGGTCTTCAAGCATTACTTTGAGGAGTTAGAGGAAGAATCATTGAGGGATAACTTTGTGGTAGTGGTATGTTAATGCTTCTCCCATCTGCTCTTATAACACTTCTTTTACGCTAGATGTTGTTATTTCTCTTGCATGGGATGGATATGTGTGGGCAAAAAAAGCATCTCTAAAATTGACTTCTGTTGCTGGCAGTATGAGTTACTTGACGAGATGATGGACTTTGGTTACCCTCAGTATACTGAAGCAAGAATCCTTAGTGAATTCATCAAGACTGATGCTTATAGAATGGAAGTTACACAGAGACCCCCAATGGCTGTCACAAACGCTGTCTCATGGAGGAGTGAGGGGTTACAGTTCAAGAAAAACGAAGTAGGTGCTTAGTTTACAAGCAAGGAACATTCTTTCTTCTATTGTTTAGGTCTTCAAATGTTTAAAACATTGCTGTTTTGTTTTCCAGGTTTTCTTGGACGTAATAGAGAGTGTAAATATCCTTGTGAACAGTAATGGGCAAATTGTAAGGTCTGATGTCGTTGGAGCATTGAAGATGCGAACATACTTGAGGTGCGTTCTCATGTGTTCCTTATCAACCAAAGCATCTTGATCAAAAGTTTCTCCTCTTTGACTCTCCGCTTCTTAATCCATGTTATTACAGTGGAATGCCAGAGTGTAAGCTAGGCCTGAATGATAGAGTGTTGTTGGAGGCACAGGGACGAGCAACTAAAGGAAAAGCCATTGATTTGGAAGACATCAAATTTCATCAGTACGTTATTCTCTTGCAATGCCGAACATTCTCTGACAATCACTTTTTCAGACCACTTCCTTTTTACTCAAAACAAATATTCAATACTTGAGTTTTATATGTCTCTTTCTTAAAAATGCAGGTGTGTTCGATTGGCCCGTTTTGAGAACGATAGGACGATATCTTTCATACCACCTGATGGATCTTTTGATTTAATGACATATAGACTCAGTACCCAGGTTTGGAATGTGGAATACTTGCGCGGATGGTTTTTTCCCTTCTTATTCAAATTAGATCTCACGATATACATATATTGAATCCTTAATACTTGTTCAGGTAAAGCCTCTTATATGGGTGGAGGCCCAGATAGAGAGGCATTCGAGAAGTCGTGTTGAGATGCTAGTAAAAGCTAGAAGCCAGTTCAAGGAAAGAAGGTAGTTAATAATCCTTTCGAGATTTTTTTTTCTAATTTACTATAAACCCTTCAAAACATTTCGATAAGAGTTCCATACTCTGCAGCACTGCAACGAATGTTGAGATCGAGTTGCCTGTACCAACCGATGCATCCAACCCCACCGTACGAACCTCTCTCGGGTCTGCCTCATATGCTCCCGAAAAAGATGCTTTGGTCTGGAAACTCAAATCTTTCCCCGGGAACAAGGTAAGTGCTTATAATTTCAAATGTAACACTTGACCATATAATGTTGAATGCGTTTACATAAGTTTAAAAACAATATAGGAGTATATGTTGAGAGCAGAGTTCCATCTTCCAAGTATAACCGCAGAGGAAGCCACGCCTGAGCGAAAAGCTCCTATCCGTGTCAAATTTGAGATCCCATATTTCACGGTTTCAGGAATACAGGTTAGTATTCCCAACAGTGATAAACTTTTATCATATACATATATTGGGTTTCAATATTTCTGCTCTTTAAATCTGAAGACAAAACCTTAAAATTGAAGAATCCTGATGCGTGTTAATTATCGGTAATGCAGGTTCGATACCTGAAGATCATTGAGAAGAGTGGGTACCAAGCTCTTCCATGGGTGAGATATATAACCATGGCTGGTGAGTACGAACTCAGACTCATGTAATATGAGATCTGTATTTTTTTGTTTTTATTTAAGCCATTTTGTCAACGAACACAAAGCAGAGGAAGATCAACGAAAAGGAAAAAAAAACAAAGATTTTAGCTGATGAAAATTTGAAATTTACGGTGAAGGTTGTTTTAGAAGCCATATTTCTTGTGAATTGTTACATGGTGTTCTCTTTATTTTTCCTGTAAGCTTTTTACGACAATTTTATTGTGGTTACAATTGTTAAAACATCCGAGTTTTTTCGAGTTCTGTCTATCAGTTCAACTGTATCCCTCGCCACGGGAAAAAAACGACATGTAGTTTGGGTGACTATACCACGAATGGCATGCAGTTTTTTCTGTCCTTTTTTTTCTAGTTTCTACCTTTGAAAAGGAGACTATTATCTGAAGTTCAGAATCATAGACAATATAAATTCTTCTTTTTGGGGATTGATGTCATTATAAATTTATAATCATATGCCACAAATAAGATACGGTAGATAGAATCTAGGCAGTAGACCAAAATAACAAATATTATAATTTGAAAGGTATATAGTACAACAAATCGAGAGCGAACAAGAAGAACAATGAATTTATCTGTATTAATAAATTGCCTAAAAAATTAAGCCCAACGTCACAACCCTAAACATTTGAAAATTTTGTTTTGATCAATGTACAAAGCTGCTTTGTTGGGTTTTGTCAACGAGGAGATTGATTGGGGAGAGTCTGAGGGATCTTCCTAAAAACATGTTTCCTGCAACGTTGGAAGATACTGTCGTATATAAGATCGAACTGAACTCCAGCTCTCTCCCTATTCACTATGAACGTTATGTGATCTGCTTCCACTATCTTATAATACCTGCCAAAAACACCCATTTTTCATTTCATCAACATTTCAATTCCTTTCTTCAGATATGAACTTTCGTTATTTCACTCACCAGATCCCTGGTTGTAATGTTTGACACTCTGAATCGCTCCTGATGAACCGGCTTGGATGCTCCACGGGTAGCCTCGGATGCGTCATTGATATCGTGTTCAATGCCCCGTCGTTCTCCTGCCATTCCTCATCCCTTCATTCAAAAACATTTTCCTCTTAATCTACTTTGCAATGTTTTAAGCATATGTGAAAACAAAGGATTGATCGAGAGCTTCAAGAATGAATGTTAAAAGTTTGAATCTTTTTCGGTATTGTGTCTTTACCTGTAGCCTTTGTAAGGAGGAGATACATCTTGCGGGAATCGCCATTGGCTCATCTGAAAGACGCGGAGGAAGAGCATCGGGTGGATTCCAAGAACACCTGAAGGGATTGTCATGCCCATGATTCTGCGGGTGCGTTTAGTCGCGTAGCTGAAGTAGTAAGTGCTTGGGAATGTCTGGAGATTGGAGTTAAGGCTTGTCGAGCCTTGGATCGTGAGATCGGGTAAGATCCAATCGCCAGTAGCAAAAGGACCTGTGTTTCCCATAAGGCAATCAACGAGACCTCTCACTCCGGTTTTCTTCCAAGAAATGTTGAAGTGATCGAATCCGAAATTGTAATAAGTCTTTAGCCATGAAATGTCCAACCAATCGTACATTATCACGCCTATACGACATAGCTGCAACAGACATATCGGTTTCATGCTTATCCCATCGTCTGTCCTGTAATAGCAACAACAAGATTCGCGACGAGAACCAACAATCAGGACAAAAGATCTTGGTTTTCTAATACAAGAACATTCATTTGCTTCCAAGATCAAACCTTTATTTCAAAATGCAGAAACAGGAATAGTCCAATCAATTGTAAAGATCCATTCAAATACCCAAAGGAATTGAGATTTACAGGTAGGGAAACTAACCGCATGCCATCTAAGTAAGTCCTGGTAGTACCATTGAATGCTCCGGATAACGATGTAACACTCAGAACCCAATTCTCATTTGTTTCTTCAAACCCTTCAAATGCCTATACATCACAGTTTGAGACATGTGTGTTAAGCATCAATCATCAAACAGAGCTTTTGAACCAGAAGAGATTCTTTCATGAAAAAAAGGATTCAACTCAAACCTTATCTGCAAGCATTTGCTGCAACACGCGCACAACTTGCGCACCCGCTGAATGCCCCACAAAATGAATAGGATGATCCTCATCCCATTCAGGGTATTGCCCTAAACACACATACCAAAGTAAGATATACATTCATTTGGATACATTGGTCTTTCGATGAGAACTTCAGATCAAAACCTAACCTTTTCCGTATTCTCTACCAAACCGAGAATGTCCACAAGCCTCGCTATGCTCTTCCCCGAAATCAACTCTCCCTCCTTTCAAGTAATAAAACAATTCCCTTGCCCTGGAAACCATTTTTATCATCAGCACAATGAAACACATAATAGATCAAAATGTGGATCAAAAATCACTAAATCCTACAGCTGCAAATTGGTTTGGGAGACAAAATGAATCCAATACCTATCATAGATGCTTGTTAAGGATCCCAAATCAGGAACAAGAACCCTCTCATCTTTCTTCTCAGCACCACCAAAGTATGATAAGCCTCCTAATCTCTGATCAATCAATGGGGGGGAAACAAACACTAAGATCAAAACCAAAACCAGAATCTAATCGAAAAACAGAAGGAACCAAATGGAGTTTTGCTTTACCCCTTTGCCAAATCCAAAGATCCCATGAACCAATACAATTGGAGGAAGACCCTCAACATTGCTTTGATTTTGATCGGTTTCTCCGACGACGTCGATATCGACATAGGACTTGAACAAGTAATCACTCAGCGTCTGAGAGATATCTCCGGCGACGGCGGAGCTGAATATATAAAACCCATAAAGCAAATGCACCACAGAGCTCACAAAGAGCTCTGCGAGCTGAAGAGAAGTCACCATCCACAACTTTATCATCTTCTTCTTCTTCTTCCCTCAAGATAAGAATAAAACCAGAAAATGCGGAAGCCAAAATCGAGATAAAAAAGAATCTCCTTTTTATCCTAAAATATGAATAAAAAATCAAAACTCCCCGGAACAGGGGAGAGAAATAGAGAGAGGGACCCTCGTGAGCCTTCTTCAAAAGAACATAAAGGATGCTCCTTTGGCGAAAACCCAGAATTCGAAACCTTTGAATTTTCCCGAGAAAGTGGCGTCGTCTCTCTTATTATCCAAATTTGTTTCTGGAAACTTTTTTGTCATCCACTTGTATCTGCCCACCGCTCACCAAAACACCTATTTTTTAATACAAAAACTAGAAAAAATGATTTTCAAATTTACAATCTTTTAGCTCGATCACGCCATGTGTATGAGTCCTGTCCTCTCCTATAAAATTCCGAGTTTCCGCAAATATTGTAATTTCAAGGCCCACTAACATTTTTGGGGAATAAAGAAATTAAAAAAAAAATCCTCAACTTCGAGTATTATTATTATTTTGGTGAATTGTGATTGGTTGAGAGAAACGGCGAAGTTCGCTGGATCGGCGCTGGAAGGTTGGTTCATAATTCCCAACTGTATTCTGCTTTTCTAACCTTATCCGTTTAATCATATAACGTTATTTTCCGTTTAAGCAGTAATCTAGTTTACTCTACTTTTTTATTCGTGATGGACACGCTCCTCTCTACATAATTGGTTAATTACTCTTTTAAATAAATAAAAAACCTATAAGGGTGAGCAAATTATCACATTTGATCCCGTATCCAGAAGTCTACGTAAGTAAATGGATAGTTATATGAAATTAATCATGGGTATGGATATGAGTACTGAAAATTAGAAGTGTTCAATCCAGATTTCGGTATGGTTTCAATCCGGTTTCAGTTTTTCTAATTTATTTATGACTATGGAACAATTTTTTCAGTAATATAAATTTATAAAAGAGGATAATTAAAGAAAAATAAGTTAGGTTCGCCACCAATCATAACTTTTTGGTGTAGCTTTTGATAGAAAAATAGAAACGTAGCCTCATGTGGAGGTTAAGTATAATTTGGACTCTGTTGGCGCTAGAGAAGGTTTTATTGTGTATTGTGGAATTAATTGAGGAACTCTTGCACATGGCTTGCAGGTTCTTTAAAAACAAAAAACAATATTCGCACACTTTTTTTTTTTAATTGTTCGTTGGTATCAAATTGAAAATACCAACAAAAAAAGAGAGGCTATTTGGTGATTTCCAAAGCTTTCTTTTCCCTTTTTGGCAAGAAACAATAGTCGAGCAGGAGAAATTATGAGATTCAGAATGTAATGTGCTGCAAACGTGGACTACCCACTTTCTATAATGAGAAATCAGAAAATCAGAATTCTGACATAAGATATTGCAATACCGGTCAAGAGCATTAAATTTTTGTGGATTCCACTTGGTATGCATTAAATATAATGCCGAGTTGTTTATACTTATACTAATAACCGAGTGGCCAAAATCATATTCTGAAAATTGGCCATTAAGCTCAAGTCCCAACAAACGAGAAAAAAACAGTTACAATGTATGTAATCAGTTAAACTTAATGTTGATATTCTTGTATTAGCATTCTTTTTTTTTTTAGAAAACTTGTATGATATCATATGTACATGCTATTTTTTTTTATTCAGCACGTGCTATTTTTATCATTGAAAATTAAAATAAGCGCTTTTTGTGTCAAGATTAGCCAAAATATTAGAAAAATTTACACCAAATTCATAGTCATAATTACACCAAATTTTCCAATATGTCTGTTAAGTAATTCATATTTTAAACATGACAAAAAGTAAATTTTATTTTCAGTCATAATTATGAATTACTTAATATAAATATTGGAAAGTTGACCGGAATCTTGAAGGGCAAGAGATATTATCTAAAATTAGTGTCTTTCCTAATTAAAAATTTATCTATTCCTGCATATATAGATTAAGTTTTGTATTTACAAATTATAACTACTCAGTAAGACAGCAAAAATCATAACAAAGTCATTTGAGACAGCCAAACCATGAAATCATCACAAGTAGCTCTAATCTGCATAGTCATGCTCTCCGTCTTCGCTCTGCATGAATGTACGTATAGGTTTTTCTCATATGTATATATATATACACATATATCAAATGTCTCTTTGTTGTTTTTTCATGGACACAGTTTGGTTTGTGTGTTTCAAATCGATTCGTAGGTGTGACGATGGAGGTTCGAGAGATGGAGAGATCGAACTACACAATCAATGTACCAACGTGTTACCATGGCCCATGCCATGCTTTGGTACCTAATTGTTGGTGTTGCGAACATTTACATCATTGTTGGTCAGGCAAAACTGGCCATAGCTATTGCGACGAACAATGTAAACTTATGTCCTCCATAAATTTAAACACTTGATAAACTAACTCAATTTTTAAACTTCTCCAAGCAGTCTCATAATGCTTGCTTGTAAAAGTTCTCTTCTTCTTAATTACTAGTATCATGTTTAATAAGTCTTGCCATATTTGCTTCTACATATGCACATAGGGAATTACATGTCTTAACAATCTCAAAATTAATTGACAATAACTATAGATTGATTCATGTTTCAAGATCAATTGACAATCACAGCTGATCCTACATAATAGGAATTAGGAAACATGAATAACCATGACTAACCATAAATAGGATTGATTTGGTTGAGACGAGAGAGGGAGATCAATGACCAAAATATTCCTCAACTTTTCCAATTTCGCAAAAAAAATCCTCAATTCTTAAGTGTGCAAAATAAATATTGAACTTTAAGTTGATTGCGCAAAATTAGATCCACAAAAAGTCAAATTTTGATGTTGTTGTTTTGTAGCCTTGATGATTATACGAAATTTCGGAGTGTTGTGGCGGCGAGTAAGCTGAACCCTAATTTCTCCTTGATTCAAACCCAATCCACCATCAACAACGACTCCATTCTTGGGTTCATAGTGTTTAGGGAAAAACTCGTTCGTATTTCTGAAATTGGAGAGTGGATCTAGGAATTTTTGTGATCAGACACAAACCGATTAATCGAAGCACAATTAAGAGATGAAGAACAAAATCGATTTAGAAATTTTTGTCTTCAGAAACGTGACTTCCTAACGGCGAATATTAAATTGTTAACGTTGACTAATAGCAAACCTAATTTTGCTTAGTCAACACACATTTATAGAATTAATTTGCCAACTTAAAAGTTGGGGTATTTTTTTGCGAAATTGAGAAAGTTGAGGAATTTTTAGAACATTTTCCCCATATATATAAGCTTAAATTCTTACAAATTAAATTTCATATCTATGTTTTCCTTATCAATAATTAATATATATAGAAGATACACACCACTTTGGTAAAGTAAAATTCATTTGACTAATTTAAACGATATTTCATTAATGACAATATATACTTTACCTTTTCTGGTTTGGTTCGTGAACAATACTTTACCTCTTTAAGATGATATAATATATGGGACAATATATGTAATTAAGAAGAGTTTTGATTTCAATATTACACTCTATATATCTAGGAGACTATAGCACAAACATCAAATACTGTATTGAAATAAATTAACTAAACAAGAGAAACACATCATAAAATCGTTTAAGAGAAACAAAAGATGATGTCACAGACAACTCTCATATGCATATTCATGTTCTCCCTCTTTGCTCTACATCAATGTATGTATAGGATTCTTCATATATCTCATTGTTTTTGTCATTGTCACTGTTTGGTTATTGGTTAATGATGTGTGGTTTCAATTATGTGTAGGCAATGGCATGCGGATGGATGTTGGAGAAATAGAGACTTCGAGCAAGCTTTTTATTCCAAAGTGTGTCCCTGCCCGGTGTTCAGAAACTTTTTTTAAAAGAAATTGTTGGTGCTGTATGAAAAATCAAAAGCTTTGTTCGAAAAAACAAGAAGATTGCGATTCCAATCCCGATTGTCCTCCTTAGGCCTGCGACTTTTACCCGAAACCCGAAACCCGACCCGAACCCGACCCGAAAA
>OVAY01000724.1:0-46884 GCA_900406395.1 Kernera saxatilis | reverse complement strand
GGTCAATTAGAAATTCACGTTGAACTCATGTAATCCCAAAAATTATTTTTTTTTATTTTTGATAACAGAGGATTGAGTACTAAATTTTAAATTTCTGTATGCGAAAAGNGTACTAAATTTTAAATTTCTGTATACGAAAATAAAAAAGACATGAGACGAAAATGTTCGATCATAGATCTTCTCAAGCAGAATATATATAGAGTCGAAAAGACATAACGCTAAAAGATGCAAATTTTAAGAAAATATGCAGTTTTATGCAAAAATATGCGTAACACGTAACAAAAATATGCAACCANATGCAGTTTTATGCAAAAATATGCGTAACACGTAACAAAAAGATGCAACCGTTGAAAAGATGCATCCATATAATGCATTTTCTAGGATGGCGGTTTTCTGCGAAAATGTGCATAACAAATAACAAAAGACGCATCCGTACAATACATTTTCTAGAATTGTTATTATATATAGATATAGTCCCTACACATCCACCACGCCTTTAAACATTATAGCTACAACCTCATCTATCCATCTCCATGATTTTATCTCTAACTCGGGAACATATCATTTTTGGAATAACTCAAAACTTACTAATAATGTGGACCAAGAGGATCATAAGTTCCTACACATGATTCACATTCAAGACAACAAACACTGGATAAATTAATTTGGCACTACCACAAATCTGGTGAATATACCGTACGATCTGGCTATTGGCTCTCCACACACGATCCTTCTCAACAAGAATAGAACCCTCCAATTCCTCATGGCTCAGTAGCAATGAAAAATATTTTTTGGAAATTGCCAATCATTCCTAAAATAAAACATTTTCTATGGCGAGTTTTATCCAAGGCTTTGAGTACTTCTACACGATTAAATACTAGAGGCATGAGATTAGATCCAACGTGCCAACGTTGTTGCCTTTCTGAAGAAAACATCAACCATTGTTTGTTTACATGTCCTTTTGCTACAATGATTTGGCATCTTTCTAATGTCCCTTTGACGGCTTTACAAACATTATCTGAAGACATCGAAATAAATATTTCTTGCATTCTAGATCTTCAACAAATTCATGGTATTTCTAAAGAACAAAAATTAATACCATTATGGCTCCTTTGGAAGATATGGAAAGCTCGAAATAAGTTTATTTTCAACAAAATACGTAGTAGCCCATCAGAAGTTGTAATCCAAGCAAAAGCTGAAGTTCAAGAATGGATTGAAGTTTCTGAACTTAACCAAAATTCTGAAAAAAAGAGTTTCTTTACAAATGAACTCGGATCTATCATGGTCAAGGCCTTCCTTTCGGTATGTTAAATGTAATTTTGATGATGGGTTTGATATACAATCTAATCAAACCATCGGTGGTTGGATATTACGAGATTATAGAGGAGTGACAAAACTTTGGGGTTCATCTAGATTAAGTGATACGGGTTCACCATTAGAAGCGTAGGCAAAAGCGCTATTAGCATCAATGCAACAAATTTGGATCAGAGGTTTCACTTATGTTTATTTTGAAGCAGATTGTTAAGTACTCATCAAGAATATAAATGATGGTCTTAAGGATGTATCCATTGCTGGATTATATCAAGATATCTCATATTGGGCATCAAAGTTTGAAAATATTCGTTTTGGCTTTATAAAACGTTGTAATAACAAAGTAGCTCATAATTTAGCTAAATATGAATGTATAAATTCTAATTTTTATTCTGATTCTTGTAATCCTCCATTTTGGATTGAAAACGAATTGTATTATAATTTTACTAATTAATATAAAGTAATTTTGACGAAAGAAAAAAAAAAGTCCATGCGATCGTCTACGACCACACTTAGCCAGCAACAACTACAAATCCTCACATCAATCATATAATCCGTAACTTTCATGTCTCATCCACCGCAAGGTCCGCGATTATTTTAAGATTTAGTTAAGATTTATGCGTAACAGTAAATTTTATCTATTCCTAACTAAAGTTGAAATTAATAGATTTACAATCGTTGGTTTACGCTTACACGCTTCAACCACAATTCAGTGCCATAACTCAAATGAAGAAGAGGTTAAACAAAAAAAAAAGGAAGAAACTTCACGGCACTGTCTGTAGAAACAACTAAACCATATTGTAAAAAATATCAATGTTGGTATTTCCACATTTCTGCCTCAAAGCATCCAAACCAACACATAAACCACTTTTTTTCTAAGTTCTACTTATTAGAGTCTACAAAAAAACCTGAATATTATGTCTCAGCCCATTAATCCATATAATTAGGGTTCTTACAAGTAGTTCATATATATATATGCTTGTAATGAGAATGCAAAATCTTAACCTTGAGAGTTGTCTCAAAGCAACTCTCCTCCTTTCTTATCTTATGAAATCAATTTAAGAATCTTTTGCTCTTGGTGTTCTAATCTAAATTCTCTCTTTTAGTTTCTTGCACCTAATAAAACTTATATGAGCTACTCTTATTTTATAGTTCAATAAACTCTTTAAGAGCATAAATCTACTTGTCTTAGATTTGCTTTCACTAATTTAGATCTCGCAGTTTTGTTGTGTAGCACTTCGTTTATGTGGATTTGATTCTTAATATATATGTTTGTCTTTGGTTAAGGAAAGCAGAAAGGGAAGATCACCAATCTCTAGCCGGCCAATCTCTAGGCTAATATGTATAGCTTTGATATATGATCTCATTGGTAATGGCTCCAAAGGTCACTTTCTCTACATGTAAAAGCTTCTCATACTTTCCAAAGTTCATTCCCAGCTTTTGATTTTTGCCTCAAAGCACAATGTACATGAGAATATGACTTTTTGTCTTCTTTTTTTTTTTTAATTTTTTTTGTTTGGTTACTTTTAAATTGGAAAACCAAGAAGATTATGGCTCTGACTATGTTTTTTTTTTCTAATTCTTAATTAATAAAGTTAATATTTCAAGTAAACATAAAAGAAGAAGAAGATTAATATGCAAACTCAGTAACAGTGTTAGTATTCAGTTTCTTTTATGTTACATACCAAATTTTTTTTTATTATATAATGAAGATAATGTCATGAAGAAATATAAACCAACCTATTTTCTTTATCAATAGAATACAAGAAAATGGTTTTCAACCCATTATTGAGAGGTGAAGTCAAATTTCGAATTTTTGTGAGTTTAAGCCATGAGATCAAGATCTTCAATCACTCCACCACCACACACAAATTTATTAACAATGTTTTTTTTATCTTAAAAGATAAGCCTAGAATTTAACATTGTTTTAAGATGTTCTCATATTAAGGGTGTTACGTCCGGTTTATTCCCAAATGATGATACATCAACAGAACTAATGTAACCTGCGCAATCATATAAGTCCTGGTTATATTTTTTTTTGAATTCAAACTCAATAAAAATTCATAGATAAAATATATCGAGCTTAATGTATTTAACATTATTAGTCAAACTTTACAAAATTTAAAAATATATGTTTTTATGATATATTTAATTCTGTGCATAATGTGGATTTTATCCCTAGTTATACATAAAAACACAATTAAAAAATTATACTTGCGCCTAATATGCTTTTAATGATTGTGATTAACTGATTATATAAATTAAGCCATTAGATTCAATTATATTCGGTGGATAATTATTTTCTTTTTTTAAGTATAAGCAGCTTGGCTATAATCGTCAAAATCATATAAGCAAAATTTCTCAGAAACTTAACATAAAAAAATTCCCAGAAAAGTACTAATTTTTTGCTTTGTACATGTGTCTTTGGGCTCACTCGGCCGACAATATTGACGTTTATTTATGTATTTTTTTTTATAATGTAACTTGTTTCTTGTTTCTTGTTTCTCGTGGATCAATAAGAAAGTCTTATCTTCAATCACTCTCGGCATCTTCACTGGTTTGCTCAGATCTCTCCCTTTCTGTAAAATGGGCAACCCTTTCTCGATACCCTGTGATCCATGTATAGATAGAATTTTTCAATGGCTAGACGAGAAAGTAGCTTGTATACACAATCTCGAGAAGAATCTCACGGCTCTGGAGGCAACCATGGAAGTGCTCAAGGCTAAGCGAGATGATTTGTCAAGAAAGGTCACAAGAGAGGAGGATAGAGGTCAAGAAAGGCTTGCCGTAATCAAGGTATGGCTTACTAATGTTGAAAAAATCGAAAAAACAGTCAACGGTCTTCTTACTGCTAGAGATGTTGAGCTTCAAAGGCTGTGTCTTTGTGGGTTTTGCTCTAAGAGTTTAATATCAAGCTATCGTTATGGGAAAAATGTTATCTTGACGTTGGGAGAGGTTGAGATGCTAAAATGCGAAGTTTTCGAAGTGGTTGCTGAGAAAGCTCAAACATCTGAGGTGGAGGAAAGACCTCTTCAACCAGCAATTGTTGGTCAAGAAACAATGTTCGATAAGGCATGGAAACATCTCATGGAAGATAGAGTTGGTGTTATGGGTATGTACGGTATGGGTGGAGTAGGAAAAACAACGCTTCTCACACGGATCAACAATAAGTTCACTAACGATAGGTCTGGATTTGACTTTGTGATTTGGGTTGTGGTGTCTAAAGAGTTACATGTAGAGAAGATTCAAGATGTGATCGCTCGGAAAATTGGTCTTTATGGAGAAGAGTGGAAAGAAAAAGAGAAGAGTCAAAAAGGAGTTGATTTATACAATCTCTTAAAGAAAAAGAGATTTGTGTTGTTTCTAGATGACATATGGGAGAAGGTGGATTTATCTGAGATCGGAGTCCCGTCTCCAACACCGCAAAACCGATGTAAAGTGGCATTCACCACTCGTTCCCGAGATGTATGTGGGAGCATGGGAGTCGAAGACCCAATGGAAGTCCAATGCTTGAGAGAAGATGACGCATTTGATTTGTTCCAAAAGAAGGTTGGAAAAATAACACTAAGAAGCCATCCAGAGATCCCCGACCTTGCAAGGATAATTGCTAGAAAATGTCGTGGCCTACCATTAGCACTCAATGTCATAGGCGAGACCATGTCATCCAAGAGGTCAATACAAGAGTGGCGTAATGCGATAGACGTTTTGACTTCATACGCAAGAGAATTTTCAAGCATGGAAGATAAGATACTTCCGCTTTTGAAGTATAGCTACGATAATCTTAAGGGGGAACAAGTCAAATCATGTTTGCTATACTGCGCATTATTTCCAGAAGATGATAGAATCCGTAAAGAAAAATTGATAGACTATTGGATATGCGAAAGGATTATAAATGGAAGTGAAGGTATAGAAAGAGCTGAGAACAAGGGTTATGAGATAATTGGTAGTCTTGTTCGGGCATCCTTGTTGATGGAGGATGAAGATGTTGTGCGTATGCATGATGTTGTTCGTGAAATGGCCTTGTGGATTGCATCTGATTTGGGAAAACAAAAAGAAGCCTTCATTGTGCGTGCAGGTGTTGGGTTAAAAGAAATGCCAAAAGTTGAGAATTTGAAAGTTGTGAGAAGAATGTCATTGATGAAGAACAATATTCACCATCTTGCTGGTAGTCTTGAATGTCCCGAACTCGCAACTTTGCTCCTACAGAATGCGAATTTGGAAAGTATCTCGAGTGAATTCTTCAAATCCATGCCAGAGCTACTTGTTTTGGATCTATCTTATAATGCAATGCTCTGTGAATTGCCTGATGGAATATCGAAACTAGTTTCCTTGCAATATCTCAACTTGTCGTTTACTGATATACTTCATTTGCCTATGGGTCTGCAAGAGCTGAAAAAACTAACTCACTTGGATTTGGAGAGAACAGATCACCTCTCAAGTATTGCTGGAATATCAAGTCTGCAAAATTTGAAAGTTTTGAAATTATTTAATTCCAGAGTTTCATTGGATCTTGCCACAGTGGAGGAGTTGGAAACTTTAGAAAATTTAGAGATTTTAACAACAAGATTCGATATTCATCCAGGTCTGGAGAAATTTCTGAGCTCTCATAGGTTGACGAGTTGTACACAAGATCTATCGATCTGGAATATCAATCTGGAATCATCTGGAATATCACTTCCAGAAACTATGGACAAGCTTCGTTACATCAGAGTTTTGTATTGCAGTGTCTCTGGGATAAAGATTGGGAGGATATGCAATAAAAGCAAGACGGTTTCTCCTCTACACTACAATCAGAGATCTCCATGCTTCTCTAGCCTCACCAAAGTGGATATCTGGAAGTGTGACGGCCTGAGGGAATTGACTTGGCTGATGTTTGCTCCAAATCTTAAAGAGCTTGAGGTTGGAGATTCAGATCAAGTAGAAGATATAATAAGCAAAGAGAAAGCTTGTGAAGGTGAAGAAGAATCAAAGATTGTTCCTTTTCCAAAACTGATTTCTCTTGAATTGAGATATCTACCGGAGCTGAAGAGTATTTACTGGAGTCCTCTACCTCTTCCATGTCTAGAGAAAATCATTGTAGACGGATGTCCGAAACTGAAAAGGCTTCCACTGGATTCCAAAAGTGGCAAGCATGGTGAAAAAGGACTCATCATAGAATACGGATACAGAGTGACAGGATGGATTGAAAGTGTGGAATGGGAAGACGAAGCTACCAAAACCCATTTCTTATCTTCATGCCTCCATGAGGTCTAGTTTTGTCTCCCTTTCTCTTAATTTAGTTTTAGAGGATTCTTTTCTTGTGTTTTTTATTTAACTGCTTTCATCTTTAATGGCGTCTCTGTTTGTGTGATTTAGGAAGACGATTAAACCCGCAAGGTAATAGCCAGCTTCTCAGGCAGCAAGTTCCAAGTGGATGATGCCACTTGGGTTTATTCCAAAGCCTCTCTTTCTCTGTGTGTTTTGCTTCTCTGTGAATTTGGTTTTGAATTTTGCGTACATTGATCTCTCTACTATTGTTGTTTGACCAAATAATGATCTCTACTATGGTTAACGTTTGGATTGTTTTCACAAGCCATCTGTAATTTTTGCCTGTAAGAAAAATGATCTCCAATGAGACATTTCAAAGACATTTCATATACTCTCGGAAGAAACAATATTTAACTTCAAGAAATATCATCTTTTGTTTATGTATATGCAAAGAGTAATCTTGGTAAGCTTGAGAAACCAAGTGATGATATAAATGAATGTTTACGGAAACTGATGGAGGAAGCAGTCGGTATGCATCAGAAGATTAATTCAACCTTTTTTTTTTGTTCCGATAACATATATTTTTATAATTAAAAGTTGGGCAACTATCAAAAGAACTATTTACATTTTGAGGTAGTTTTTTTCAAAGTTATTACACTATGAGGTAGTTTTTTAAAGTTATCACACCAGATTGTCCATATCAGACTGTCCACAAATCATCATCCACAAATCGTTTGTCCAAACGACATTAAATCGTTATCGATATTGTCCACAAATCATTGTCCACTAGTAAACCTGTCCAAATTTCTTTGTCCACTATATCCGGTCCATAACATCAAGCGATTTAGTTATAAGTTTTCCATTTATTTGTCCAAAAATAATAATCCACGACTAAACTTGTCCATATTATCTTGTCCATCGAAACTTGTCCACGACTACAGCGATTCGTGGACATGTTTTTGTAAATAATTTCTGCACACCACAAAAAAACTACCTCTTCGCAAAAAACTACATTTTTTGTAAGAACTTTCACAAAAACTACCTCATACCGAAAATCACCCTATCATCATTAGTTTCAATTACCAAAAACACCACAAATATTAAAAATAAAATTAAACATTAAACTCTCATTATTAAACCGTAAACCCTCAAAATTAAATTCTAAACCCTAAAAGCTAAATTTTAAACCCAAAAAAATTAAATTCTAAATCTTCAAAACTTATTTTTTGGTATTTATGGTATTTTTAGAAGAAAAAAAACTAGTGATGTTATTTTTGAAAAGAAAAAAAAAAACTAAACATGTGGTATCTTAGGGCATTCCTCTTAAAATTTTTGTTTAGACATTAAAACTCTAAACTCAAAAAATTAAATTCTAAATTTTTTAAAATTATTTTTGGTATTTGTGGTATTTTTAGAAGAAACAAAATTAGTAATGATATTTTTGGAAAAAAAAAACTTAAACATAGGGTATTCCTCTTAAAAATTTAGTTTAGGCATTAAAGCAACTATATTTTGGATTAGTGCTACGCGTGAGTTCTTTCTATATATTTTTGTCGAAAATCATGTCCGAAAAATAATTTTTATTAAAATATCATCTTTTATATATCAATGATGGTAATAATATATATTTAATACATAAAACATTTTATAGCGATTTTAGTCCCTGTAATTATCAAGTATTATTGAGATGACAATTTCAACTAATAATTCACTACCCTAGAATTAAGAAACCTTCATGATCTAATCGTCGATTTACTTTGGATATTGATGTGAATTGTAATTATTGATCGCTTAAAAATCTATATAGACAGTCTCAAAGTCTAATAGCTTCAGCTTTTATAAAGTATAGCTAATCGCAGATTTTGTTTTCAAATTTTTATTGGCAAAAAAATTATTAACATTCATTAACTAAATTGATTTATTAATCTATTAACAACAACCAATGAACTGATTTCGACCAAATATATTAAAAAAATCAAGGAAATCTACAATTATTATTTTTAAACATTTAACAAATTTTTAGTTATCTAATTTCTTTTTTTTTTGAATCACAATTTACGTCTTTCCTGATATTTTTATTTAATACTATTAATTAGAGTGGATCTTTATACATACCAATAAAATCTAGAAATAGTAAAGAGTTTTGGTTCAAATTTTTATTGTTTTCTGAATAAGTAACTAAATATTTATTAAGCTTTTAATACTTATTTTTCATAGTATCAATTTTAATACTATTAATTGTGATAAAAGTATATATATATATATATATATACAGAATCGTACACTAATAAATATTTTTATTTAAAATGTGTTGCTCTCTAAATAAGTATCTAAAACTTGATGAACTCTTCTACAAAAAAATTACTAAATAATGACAGAATATTAATCAAGATGAACAATCTTAAAATAATAAATGTTTTAATTTAAGTTTTATTGCTCTCTTAATAAGTAGCTAAAGTTGATTACTACGTTTTAAAGAAAATGCCAAAAGATAGTAAAGGAATATTAAGTAGGATGAAATTATATTTATGAAAAATCTTACAATAATAAATATTGTATCCTTACAATTTATTGCTCTTTAAATAAGTAACTAAAAGATGGCTAAAATTTTTAACAATTTCCTAAAAATAGTGGTGTCTCTTTATCTATATATATTACATGACAACAACAAAATTTACTTGACTATTCCTCTCACCATCTTTCATTGTGTATTTCTTGACGATCAGGTACGTCTCTTTTTCTTTGTGTCTCAATTTGCTCTGCTTCGCTCTGTGCTTTGAATCATCCATTTGCGTCTGAAATTGCTTTGACGATTGTTTACTGTATTGTGAACATTCTGTTTTTGATGATTTTGGAAAGGTTATTAAAATATGATATTCTAACAAATTAATATCGTGTCAAATGAGCGAATAGATAGAGGTTAGGTTTTTGGTGAATACAATTTCAAATAAATGACAAAATAATTCACATGTTTGATACTGCGGAAAGATATGCTATAATATATAGAGGATTTGTTATGACTAACAAAAAAAGACCTTTTACAACAATTGTTAAAAAAACAAATTGAATCATTGCTAACACTTTGTCTTTTCTTTTTCTTGTAAAGAGCTGTGTTGTGCAGTGGTCACAACTAAAATTGTAAGTGTTGTGAGGTATCCAAAAAAACAATGACGCTAAGAAAATCGAGTATTATATACAAGATATAGTTGATTTCAAAAATTCGAAAAAACATTGTCGGCTAAAAGGTAGAGGGCACTACTGTTACCCATGGTATATTTACTCGGGTTAGAATATGCGAGTATATATATTATGGGTAACAATAGTGCCCTCTATGAGGTGACAACGTTTTTCCGAATTTTTGAAATCTATTATATCTTGTATAGAATACTCGATTTCTTAGCGTCATATCTTTTGAACACTACCCAACACACCTCTTTAAAAGAAAAAGAAAACACAAAGTGTTAATCAATGAACAATTGTTGTAAAAGGTCTTTTTTGTTGGTCTTAACAAATCCTCTATATATTATAACATGAGACATAAAAAAGAACAACTTGTTTTTTCTTTCGTTAATTTCTAGATCTGTGATTTATAATAAACTTTAATATTAGACTACACCAATATTATGTACTACTCTTATTTAGTAGTATTAAAAATATAACTAAAACTAATTGTGTAAGCTTAGATTAGTTATTGTGGTCTCGTTGATTTTTCATTAGACCCATGGTTTTTATCCATTGATCTTCCATCAACATTTTGGCACGACCTAAATTTAAGAACAATCCACGATTACCATTTATAAGTTTTAAAATTTAATAAATTTTAGATTACTACCTTAGAATTAAGAAATATTTCTTATCTAATATTAAGTTAATTTCTGATTTTATTGGTTAATAGGAAACTAAGATATTTTTTTTTTGTTAGTTAATCTCTTTTGATGTTGATTTTCTATTTTATTTTCACAGCTTCAATTTTTTGTTATTTAAGTTTTTTTTTGTTGTTGATTTTTCATTTTATTTATGAATTATATGAAAAAGAAAAATAAGTTTTACTGTTAATGTAGCAAATTTTGATTAGATGTTTTAAATCTTAGTTGGACAGCTTTAGCATCAAGTTGCTTCAATTTTTAAATAAATCATTAACAAATATAATTTAGTAAATAAACTACTAAAAAGTTAGTTTAAAAAGGTGTATTTTTAAAAAATTAATCACATTTTAGGTTATTTTTAGAAAGTCGCAAGATATAACCAGTTTCTCAAGGAGCAAGTTTGAAGTGGCGCCATGTGCGGGATCAAAATATTCTAAAGTTTTAATACATGAAAAATGTTATAAAATCCTGAAAACATAGCATATGAGTCAATTAATAATTATTCTTTGGAAAATCTAAAACATGAATGATTATTAATCAAATAGTAAACCACAATAGGGGATGAAATAATTTTCTTTTGATCAACTTGAATTTTAGTACTACAAAATTTCAAGATACTCAGTTTCAATTATTCATATGTTTTATTTTATTTAAATTTGAATATATTTATTTGATTCTTTGATGTAATGGACTGGAAAGAATTATGCAGAAAATTGATTGTCATCTATTTAATAGTAAGTATTGTACTTGTTTTAATTTTAATTTGAAATTTGGCCCAATAGTTTTCTAGTGTATAATTTTGATTGATCATATTTAATAATATGTCTCTTAATCCGTTCTTTGATTGACACATCAAATTTTCGCACTAATTTTCTCTTTTTTTACCTCGATTAATATATAAAAGATTTAGAGTATTTCTCGAAACTTTTCCTTTAATTTTAATAAATTGTCGTGCCGTGAGGCCGTGGGGCCCGTGACCCCAATCGTTAATCAAAAGGCAAATATATGTATCGTGTCTAATTTATCTATGAAAGAACAACTTAGGGTCTTTATCATAGGGGTGGGCACGGAGCGGATATCCTGAATTTTGGTGGTATTCGTGATCCGCTCCGTTCTGTCCGAATCAGCATTTTTTCGATATGTATCCTCTCCGTAAATTAATGGATATCCGTTAAAATCCGGATTTTTAGCCGGATATTCGATCCGTTCCGTAAAGATTTAAAAATAAAATTCAAAATTCAAAATTTTTTTAAAAATTCAAAATTTAACCCAAAATGGTAATATTTTATATAAAAAAAATATTTTCTTGTTAATTTATGTATCATTAATATTTAAATAATTAATTTGACAAACAAAAATTCATAAAACTTACATATAAATATACTAATTAAATAATTATAATATATAGTTATTTATATAGATAGAGACATGTATACGTATATCGGAGCGGAGCGGATATCCGTCTCTCAAAATTTTAGTATTTGCTTTGCTCTGTAGAGTTATGGATATCCGGATTTTTCGGATCGAATCGAAACGAATAACGGATCGAAGCAAATTTAATGGATATTTTGCCCAGCCTTACTTTATCGTACCTACGGAGTGAGTTCTTCGAATAAACCTGGCTGCAGAAGTAAGAACACTCACGGAGAACTTTTAGATTCATCTACAAAATATACTAAGCAAAAACAAAGATAAAAAAATATGAAGAAATTTGACTAGAGAACTTTTGACTTTTTTTTCATCCATTTGATAAAGGACCGACCTCTCTTAGCCGACCTCTCTTTGATAAAGGACCGACCTCAGACGATCATATGATCCATAATTTTCATGTCTCATCCACCGCAATAAATTTTAATTTTAGTTTAGAAATATGTGTAACAATACTTTTTATCAATTTCTAACTAAAGTTGAAATAATAATAGATTTACAATCATCGGTATACGCTTACACACTTCAACTACAATTCAATTGCCTTAACTCAATTGATTCCTTTAGTGTGACATTAGCCTAAGTAGCCTTCAACCCACTCCGCACAACAAATAAAAGGTCAGGAGAAAGAAATAAAAAACACAACAAACTTCAACATTTTGGATCCACATTATGATATAAAAAGAAAAAAAGAAAACAAATCAAAGAAAACCACAATTTTTTTACTTGTCTTACCAAACATTTACAAAAACGACAATATATCTTCTCTATAGAAAGAAGAAAAGCAAAGAAACGATGGGAACTTTACAAAAGGATATACAAAGCAAAGATCGGAATGGTCTCAAGGCGACGAAGAAGAAGAAGGAGGAGGAGGAGGAGCGGTAAGAGCGTACGTGAGGCTATTTGATGAGTTCTCGATAAAGCCAGCCACGCCTGCCGCTGATTGCGTGTTCGATGGGAGGAATAGATCGTGCTTTTGGTCTTTATATGCACTCCATACCTGTCCAAAACATACAATTTTGAAAACACACATGAACAAGAGACATTCTTCATAGTGTGTCATATATCATAACATCACACAACTTACTTCCGAAGCGTCGAGTATTTCGCGCACTTTTGAGCAATGTGCACCTTCTGTTGCAAAACCATGCAATACCTGAGACGACCATGTATGATTCAAAATCATTTCATCATTCTAAAAAAATCGAAAAAAGAGAAAACAAACATCTTCTCACTACTTCATCAAACTAACCTCAACTGCAAGCACCCGCCCGATTGATGCTTCCGATTCATTCCATTTCATTTGAGAGCTGAGCCCATACCTTCCTCCCGCCCTCCAGTCAAGCAGCCCAAGAAGAACCTCAATGAGACCAACCCTACCAAATTTTATTCACAACCATTTGTAATTACATCTGACAAATTTGAAGACTTAAAGAGGTAATCATAAAGTAACAGGATGACTCACTTTAGACCCTGAGCAACAAGCGCATCTCTTGCCCGGTTTCCAGCAACAACAACACGCTTAAGTGTCTCAAGTGCTAAAATGCTCCCACCAAGCCATCCTATTGCTTTCATGAGAAGTGGAACCACCTGGTGTTTAATCAATCAACCCGAGAGGTCATTACAAAAGTCACAACCAGCACCAATATAACTAGTTTCAAAACACTAAATAGCGTGTGGTAGTAAGAGAGGAGAGGAAAATAGCGTAGAGAACCTGGGCATTCCCAGCACTAGTTGCAGCCATTGCTTCGGCACATGCGGTACTAGCAGCAAGTTGATGTAGAACACGTAAACAACTAAGCCGCACACGTTCTTGAGGGGTTTGCCCAGGTAGGCTTGAGGGATCATCAGCAGTCTCATTCACTCCATCAGACCCAATTTCTTCAGTCTTCACTTCTCCTGAAGACATTGTTTCCCGCCTGCCCTCATACGCCACAGCAGCGACAAGTTTCGGGACATACCCGAGATATCCTATGTGATCTGCAAGTGCAGGATGCACACGCAACAAAGAAACCAATGCAGCAGAGAGAAGGAGAGGGAGCTCAGGGTCAACAGGATGCTGTTCATAATGTGTTGCTGCCATTGCTGACAAATACTGATCCAGCAGTCCTTCCAAGAATCTTTTGGGATTCCTCAGAGGAAATTTGGGATCTTTTAAGAAAAGCCTGACATAGATTCCACCAACCTACAGAGATAAATTTCATCAAGAATTATGCTTCCACTCAAAGGAACTCTTTTCCCTACTGCTCCGATACATATATAGGTTTAAATAAATAAATAAAAACCTGTGGCTCGTCTCTCATTTCTTGTTGACCAGATGACTGCTCAGGGACATCCCATTCAATAACAGAACCCTTCTGTTGTTCACGATAAATATCTGATGCCATGGTCGCAATCTGTGCAGATAAAGATGCTGCCATTGCTGGTGTCCACACAAGTTCTGGAGTCTCTGTGGTCCGCTCAAGCGCATGTACAACAGCCTCCCCAGGCCCATCACGAATGATAGATACAAGACCGTCCGGAAGGAATCTCACAAGTGTGATAGCAACTCTAGGCCCATGCATTGGTTGTGCGACAAGCTTCCCCAACAAAGAAGCCGCTGCAGCTCTTTGCTGCATGGGAATTTCTTCTGCACATTGATGCCATCAAATTTAGGGTCATTGATGCTATTGTATGTAATAAGAAGCCCAAAGGGGAAAGAAAATAAGTTGAGAATCATTACTTTGCAAAGGTAATAAAAGTTCCAAAATGTATACTACTCCACCATGTTTTGCAGCAGCCCAAGCAAGTTCTTGTGTGCTTGCCAAAGCATAAAGAACATGGAGAGCACCCTCGCGAAAAGAAGGTGCAGAATGAAGCATTTGCAAGAGGAGAAGAAGACTAGATCCATCAGATACCATTGTCTCCAAGCAAGGAGCATATGCAGTTAGGCGAGACAGGACATTCAGGCAGAGTTTTGGAATATCAGTTTTTGATGCAATAGGCACTGAAAAACATTCAAATAGAGGTAATAATCTCTCCTTAGACGAAAACACTGAAGCCAGATCTGGATACTTTGTAAGCAAGTTCTGCAAAAAAAGGTAAAGAAAAGGTCAGGCATACTGACTTCTTCGATATTTACACATGCACATGCTCCATATGAGTACCTGAAGAGCAGTCAATCCTAATTGGAGGTGATCAATCAGAAAATGTTCTTCCTTCTTCCCCTCAGATGATGATTGATGATCAGAATGTCCTTCTATCGATGAGGGTTCGGCATCACTACTTTGAAGTTCTGGAGTATCATTAGATAAGCTGCTGTCTTCAATCAAATTTTGGTCCTCAGAAACAGAGGGCAACTCAGTATGCACTAAAGATGATATAAAGTCGATTAGAGCATTGCAGAATGCTTCTGGTTCACTGATCTCTGAGTCGGGTTGGTCATTATAGACCTTCAAGTAAACATTGCCAATATAGACCTCTTTTGACAGTGCCTCATATGCAAAAGATTGCGCAGTTTTCAGATCATATGAACCATCAGGGCCCTGGCAAGCACGTTGTTCATCCACAAAATTTAAAAGCTCTGATCGTGTTACAGAGTTCCAGATAATCTGTGAAACAAAAATTTGATACAATTATAGTCTATCCAGCCAAAAGCTTGACATGCTTTCAACACAATGAAGTATTCATCAAGTTTTCATATGTGCATGTAGAGAAGATTCTTAAGAAACAGAAAGTTCTGCAATATGATGACATCAAACATATCTTTATACTCATGTATAAACCAAACACACATGGAAATCAGGAATTCTGAAAATGTTATGCACCATTCATTTCAATATTCTTAAGCTGGTCAGGCAAATAAATCATTAAACGATAAAAGCTTTACCTCTGGTGTCTCCAAATTTGTGTTTAGTTTGGATAACAAATCTTTGGCAACTTCATCTTTCAACAAACTAGCAAGCTTTGGAGTCAGCAATGCTCTGAGAACATCAGCGGCAGTAGCATTGTAAGGTGTCAAACTCTCATCTCCACACAGTCCACTAAGCCTTGATAGGGCTTGTGATGCTTGCAAGGCATGCTTATTCTTGGCAATTTGAATGCTAACTCCAACCCCATGAGACTCGGCAGAATTAGATTCCTCCGCAGTTGAGTCATACTGTAGTAATAATGGGAGAATGTACCTGATCAAACAGACACACAAATCGAAAGAAGCACAGCCATTAATTACACTTGTCACAAGGAAAGGTCCAAATGAGTGTGAAAAAGATGCAAAGTTCATGTGAGAAGCTGTGCTGCTGACAATTGGATCACCAAGCCTTCATTTTAACTACATACACATGATACATGGAATTTTACATGCATGGACAAGAGCCACCAACATTATGTCTTGACATCGAACAAGAACATATTCACGGTGACAAACAGAACAATTAAATAACTCACCATAAGGCACCAGCCTTTAGCAGACCATGCTGAAGTTCAGGGAAGATAGAAACGTTGGCAATAGTCTGCAGAGCAGCATCAACGGCTGCAGGCACAAGTTCTAATTCCGTACAGTGCACAATGTCTTCAATCAGAGTGGGTAACTCTAGAAATCCAGCCCTTGCACTCTCAAACTGACTTATTACAGAAAATGTACGCATTACATTTGTGACAATGATTGCAGCTGGTTCGTATTGTGAAGTTGTTGGCTGAACCACACACATGCAGCGGGAAAGAAGGGTCGATAGAAGCTGCACACCACCGTCTCTCACTAGTTCTTCACCATTCAATGAAGATGCAGCACAACTACACAGGAAATAACATGAAAATAAAATAGAGAACATTGAAGGTATGGAAATAAATAAAATTAGAATTCCACAATTTTAGCAAGAGAAATAAGTACGTTAACGAAACAAGATCAGATGCTGCAACAAGAAGAGGGGCTCTATCATTAGATAGAAAGTTGTTGTCATCATTGTCCACTGTAACTGCCTCAAGTAACATCGGATAGCCAGCATATTTGAATGGCTGCAACACATGTCCATAACGTCGATATAAGATGCACTGCGCTTTCAGTAAAAGCAGCAACCTCCAAGGCTGAGGACCTTGCAATCCTTGCATCGTCGCCTATAAGCAGAAGAGTGGATATGTTTAGTATGATTAGTAATAAATCTAGGCCAAGAAAAAAACAAATATAACATTAGATCATATTTATGGAGTTGAAACACTAATCCACATTGCCACTTGCCAGAGTTTCATAGATAGGAGAAACACTATGAACTTTTGGATACAAACTGAATATATTCATCAACTGAAATTAGATGAGAACATCATGTCTATACTCAGATTAAATAGACTTATTTGAAGTGCAGACACCAAAAAGAAAAAAGTTGACCAACATATTCTCTACTAATAGAAAACAGCAACATAATGAAGGGGAAAGCAATTGCTACATATAGCATTCATCAATTGACTTGAACATGAATTATCTGCTGGTCACTTTTCAACATATAACAAAACGATCCAGTTTTCTAAAAGAGAGGTACAATAGCAGACAAAGATGGTAAACATATAATTGATGGAAACCTCAAACCCTAGACTAAGATGCGAACATTGAGGACATACCTGTAAACATTCATAAGCTTTTTGAACAGCCAGAAACTTTTCTCTTCCTTCTGGATTCTTGTCAGGATGGTACCTCATTGCAAGCTTTCTATACTGCCGCTTTAGTTTCTCTTCATCAAGGTTTTGAATCTGTTTGGATATATTAGATATCTCCTCATTTAACTCAACTGAAACCCCCTTGTTTAGGTCATCACTTGAAACATCATTCAGGGATATTTCTAGAATTTTGCAAGCTTCTTCTTCAGAAAGATCCATGGGTTTCCTAGTCAACTCTTCGCGCCACATCACAAGTAATGATTGTAAAAACTCGACATGTTCAACAATTACCCAATTTGGAAAGCGAGTCTCATCACATAAATTCCTGAGATAATAACGGTGACACCACATCTCATCTCTAAGTTCTGGGTATGTAACAGGTGGCATGGGAGCATAATCATACAGAGAGTGGCAGTGCTGTGACAATTTCTGAGGATAGTCACCAAGATGCTGCAAAACCTGAGGATAAATAGAAACAATAAATTAAAACTCAATAATTGAAAGCGGTAGGTTATAAATAGTCTTCAGAAGAAGATAACCTTAGTAACGTATATGTAAATACCTGACATATAAGATTTTCTGCTCGCATTTTATGTGTCCATATAATCTCCGGAGTATCGGAATCCGAAACCATGGCAGCTGCAAATGCAGCTGGTCCACTGCGCTCTAACACATACAATAAGGACTCAGGGAGAAGACCACCCAATACGCTTCGTTTAGCCAGGGGCAGAGAGGAGGAAACAGTAGCTTCTTCCCCACCATGAAAAGCTTGATGCACGTGGGTGACTGAGAAGAGTTGTGCGATTGAGTACAGATTGGATCCAGGGTAAGCAAGGGCAAAGTAAAAGGCCCCTGTGCTGTACAGGCGGACCATCGCTTTGGGGTTTCTGGTAACAACGTCTTTCAAAAGAGCAGCACCAGTCTCCACAATAACTGGCTCGCCAGAAAGCATAGCCTTTTCCAAATTATAGAAACAAATTAGATTAACAAAGGGTTATTTAAACTGTTTTCAGTTAAGGGAAAAAAAACAGCTCAATCTCCAATTCCCAGTTTTCCAATGAAGGAACATTAAATTAGCAAGGTTCTAATACTGACTGATTATTTTGCAACTCTTCTATCAGATGCTACGAAAAAAGGGGAAAAACTAGAGCAGAGACAGAAGGGGTGCCCAATGCCATTAAACTGTAAGGGAACTAGGATACTTGGCTCAGCTTAATAACACCTACCAAACATATCATGAACGCAGCTAGAAGCAAAATAATATATACAAAGAAAGGCATTACCTGAGCAATGTGAGGAAGACAACGTGTACTAGACAAGATACGTTTTACTCTTGGTGTTGGAGTTACAATCTCTCCTGCGTCATCCAAATCTGAATGTGCCGAAACCATGCTACGCAATATGGACAATGCAGCATCCCCTACCTGCGTAGAGTTTTACCAATTAGATTGAGTATTGCATAAACATGTAAGAATGAGAACAGAACAAGAAGACAATGGACATGAAAAGCATTTTTTTTTGGCATGTTCAGCATTATAAAATGAAATGTGAATAGCCAGTCACACACATATAGTAACCCATATAGCTTCTTCACCTGTGTAGGTGTGAGGACTGGAACTCGAACAGCTACTGCCCATCTAAGTTCACGGATATCGCGCAATTTCTTCCAGTCTGACATTCCAAAAGCCCGACACTTTGTCGTCCAGTCAATATCCTTTTTAGACCATAAACTTCTGATGACGTCCTTCTCTACAGGTCCAACTTCTGCACCACCTTTGTCAATGTACATCCACTCCTTTGGTGGCTCCATAAATGCAGTAGCAGCAATTAGATTTGACTGTAATGGAATTGGAGTCCTTTCAGAGCTTTCATGAACAACTGTCAGCAGATCTACAGCTAGAACACAACCACCAACAACAACACAACCTTCGACGTTACACAAGACCTTCACTAGAGCCTGCATGTACGAGAAAAAAAGTAAGCAACAAAGCATGAAAAGAGATGTATCACTCTTCGTTGTCTAACTATCTCAGGACAATAATGTATGTAACGACCTTATGCATACATCAAAACCTACTGAGAAGATACAAACAAGAATAATTGGAATTTAAAAAAAAAGGTGGGAAAAGGATATTTTGATAATCTACGATACCTTCAAGAGAAGAAGCAGGCGATGCCTCAATGCTCTATCATCTGTCCTATCTATCAGTCCTGTAATATGTGCAGTGCCTTCAAAAGGACCTATTATGCTGTAGTGTTGCTCATAGACAATCGCCATCGCTCTTGCACAAAGTTCCCTGACAGAAGCTCCTCCCCCTCCACCAAAACCATCAAGCCTACTCATATCACACCAATCGCCTGATGGACCCAGTTCATCTGGAACAGCCCCACCAATAGTAAGCCCCATATCAGCATCACACTGGAAGCGATGATAGAGTGCCCTGAAAAAAGCAACTGGATCACGGAGAGGGAAATCGTGTGCCTTGCCAGCGCTCCCACTTTCAAGCAATAAGCGTAGATAATATTGACCCACACAAACTTCTTTTGACAAGCTAGGATAACTAACAGAAAACTCAGAATAGTTCCAAGATATACGTGGGATAGTCTCCTGGCCAGTTGTGGCCTCGGCAGCCACAGATCCCGGGGAAATATCTTCCGTGCGCTCTTTCTCAACATCTAAGTTGTGAACCTCAGCCTTCAAAGCTTCCCTTAATTCTTGCCTTGTACGCTCATTCCAGATGAGATCTGCACGATTATGATCAAGGCCAAAGGCTCGCCAAAACTCACGCCAGTTTAGAAGAAGCTTTCCTGAACCTACAGGTGTACTTTCTACAATAACTTGAGCAGGTGCAGGAAGCACTGAATTCTGAATGCCATACAAGTTTGGGTCAGAACCAACCAGATTGGATGCATTTGTCTCAGGTTGCTCATGCCCATTTGCATTTGTCGTGATTGAAGCAAATGCTGGATAGCCATTGTGTGAAACCCCTGCAGTAGTACTGTCACCACCTGGGAAAGCAGAGGCCTGTGGGTTCGAAGCTTCCGAGGAAGAATCTGCAGCAGGCCTTTGAAAGTTATCGGCTACACTACAAGCATTTGCATTCATCTGTTTGGCTGCATCGCCAGCCTCAATATTGTTACCAGGTGGAAGAGGAAAATCTTGGGCACCCATTCCTCTTGCTATGCGACCTCTTCTCTGCTGAAGTAATCTTTTCTGCCGCCTATTTGTTGACGAACCTTCTTGATTTGTATCGTCGAGAACATCATCGGGACGTGTAAGCAAATATGCAACAAGCCCAGGTGGCAGAACTCGAGAGAGTAGATCCAAAGCTGGTTGGTAAGAATCTGCCCAGAGTGCCACAAGCTGCCTACTTACCTCCCGCCGTTCACTGGCGGGAAGGGAAAATGCATTCAATAAATGTCTCAACAAAGCACCATCGCGCAAAGCAGCATCACGCATTGACTCTGCAGCAATTGCATCTTCTTCAGCTATTGTACGCATTATAACAGCAATGGTTTCCCTAACACTTTCGGCAGGATGTGCAAAGAGTGAAAATAGACGACGTCGTAGGGCAGCTATTTGGCGTAACATTTCTACAAAAACAGTGTATTGGGTAGTCTCTCCATGTGGATCACAAACCATAGCCTCAAAGACTTCCACAATCGCCATGGAAAACAGAGGTGAGACAGACGTGGGCTTCAATCGATTGACCAGGATAGTAACATAACCCTGTTGAGCAAACAAAACAGACTTGGTATGCATGATAGTTGCATGTTTTTCTCCTTTGGAATCTAGGGCAGTGCTTAGATCTGCTGACCAACCTCCTATGAGGGACGCAATAAGCCCGGCAGATTCAGCAGCCACGCCTTCAGAACCGTTCCTAAGTAAACCCATTATCCTATTAACAGCAGCAGGGAAAGACATTATATGGGATGCTGCACTCCTAGAGGACAATAACCTACGCAAACATGCAACAAAGCCAATGACAGTTGCTGCTGCTTTGGGTGAAGGAGCTGGCAAAGGAGGGGCGTGACGGGCGTCTAGAGGGAGATTTGCAACTGACGGAAGCATTGTAATCAATGCCATCAAAGTCACCTCAGGGACTTCAATATTAGCAGACACACCTGTATACGGGATACACGCATTGAACTCCCTTATTCTGCGCCATAGTCTAGCCCTACAACCAGGAACAGACCCACCTTCGGCAACTGCATCTTTTGCAGCAGCAGCTAAATGTTTCAGATGTAGAGAGCAAGTTTCCATATCAGCAACAAGATGTTGAGGTCCAAAGATCAAACTAACCCTTCCACAAGGTGGATCAATGCGATGACCAGGCATGGTAAGCCTTGGTAATACTGGTATGGGGCATTGTCCCTGCATCATATTTCTCTCATATATCAGCATACCCATCGATTTTGCATGCAATTAAAGAAAAGTAATATATGAAAATGTCTACGACAAGCATATCAATTTTTTAAAGATAACAAGTCTACGTACTTCTGTTTGCAAAGTATCAAGAATCGCTGCAAGTAGGTTGTCTCGGGATATGCTCGAGTAGACCTAGAAGATGTGGCACAGAGATTAGCTAATAATCATGAATATATATATATATATATATATATATGTAACAGAATCAGAACAAACTCACATGTACTGGACATCCATCACTGAATTCGATAGCAAACATTTGAGGCTCCTCAGCGAACCGGACAAGTGAGCTTACCGAAGATAGAGGACGAACGATAACAACCTGCACACATCTAAGCAGTATTCTCAGTATTTGACAGAACAAAACCAAACTGAACAAGTAGTCAAGTAGAAAGTAAAAGCTACTTCCTACTCATTTTCAGTCTTACCATTTCATCTCAAACGTTGTAACTTTTTTGCCTTATGTTCAATTAAAGGCACATCCATATCATGGGAAACTTTTACATTAAAACTCTAATAATACCAGGAATACAAACAGTAGGACAAGAAAACTCTAATAAAATAATCATATAGATGGAGATTCTGTCTAAAAAATTTTGCCAACTTACTTCATAGTTATCTATTCGTCTCTCAACAAGGGAGGCCTTGGTAAGAATTAGCTGAAGGGGTACAGCAACCCCATGCTCACCAAGTCCTCCTTTGGGGCCAATGGCCAAGCTTAGTCCAGGCATGTTTAGAGTTCCATGAGCAGCAGATCGTAATCTAGTAACAGACCACCACCCATTAGGAGTTTCTTCAGCCCCAACTGCTTCTTTAGCTGCACAGCACAGTAAAGTTTATAATAACTAGTGGCAGCGAAAAGAGATTAAGAAAATAAATAAAGAAATGGCAAGAATGTGAACTAGACAAGACACGTAAGCAAGAGGGGTTGTAAGTACCTCTCTGTGTCATATACTCTGATGCTGTCAGCGATTGTGAACCATCGACAGACAAGAATACCCCAACCATAGACTTTGCAGTCTTAGCCTGCAAATGAAATTTGCAATCATCAAGCTTACATGTGATGTGCAATGTTGCATTGCCTAATTAAATTCTAAAGCAACTAGAGAGTATTCGCAAGATTTTAACAATAAGTTAGCAATAACTTCTCAACTAATGTCCAAGCATCTCATTATTACCAAACTTGCGACAATGGAGGAATTTGTTGTCCCGGGTGCAGCTCTGAAAGCTTTTGACTTTCTCCCATACATGGGACACAGAACAAACCCAGCAGAGTCGGTAGATTTTGTTCGATATGCATCTGAGAAAAGAATAATTGCTGGCGAATTCATGTCTCTAAAATCCAAAATCCAGCGTGAGTCACCAGATTTTGAGTCGATGAGCTCCAAACCGACATAGGTGACCTTCAATTTCTGGGGAAAAAAAAAGAAATTTCACTTCATAGCAAAAGCTAATTGATTCAGCTGTAACTTTGAAATGTTTCTTGGTTCTTGCAATTGAAAGAATGGAAAAAAGGAATCAATCCCAAAGAAAATAAGGATAAAACTAGTCATCTGAAATCTAGTTAATTACTAGAGAACACAATTCTCCCTGCCCAGTTCATGATGGCACATACAACATTGAATGATACTAACTGCATCAGCTTAATGCCTAATACCTGACCCTGGCCAAACTATCTAAAGACCAGAGACTTCCAATATGTCCGACTTGACTTTAAAACCAAAATAGCCTCACCAACTATACCAATTTGACGACAAGAGGAACCAGCAAGGTCAAATATCAGAGAAACCACAGTAAGAAAACTACTTACATAGGGAACCCATTCAGCATTCCGTCTCCTAAGGTGTAGCACCTGAAACTCAGCCACGGGCCTAATCTGGTTCCATCTAAGCCGGTACAACTCGGTTAAAATGCTTGCTCTGCACCTAGATGAGAACTTCATAGCCTTAAACTTGCCTTTCCCATCCGTCCTAACATTGATAGTAAACTCACCACCAACACTGTCCGTGTTTTCATCCCTCCCAATCACAGGTGAAGCTCCATCAAAATTGCTTCCAGTATCATACGAATTAGTAATCGAGAGAGTATTCGGGTCAAGCGTCGCAATCCCACCGCTCGAAATGCAAAGGATCCTCTTATAACGTCCTCTCCACGAGTGCTTGACCACAAGATACCTAGCGAGATACTCCGGCTCCTCCACGGCGGCGCCGGTTGTAGACGCGACGTTACCTCTAGCGACGGAGTCCATGAGAGGAGGAAGATGCGTGTGATCAGATCCGACGCTGGTCACGGAATCGATGAACTGTAAGGTGTTGTTGTTACGAGGAGCATTACCAAGAAGAGGTCGAAGAAAGTCCCAAAATCCTACCCTATTGGCGACGCCAGGATAATGGGGGGAATGAGACTGATTCGCCCCCAGCTCTTTACTTGGTGTTACAGCAAAGCCACAGGGGCTAAAGATCCTTCAAGAATCGATCGAAAACTGAGAAGCTTAAACCCTAATTTCTCATATGCGAAGAAAAAAAACCAAAATCGCGAACCACCACAAGAAACGTCGGAAGAAGAAGCTAGCTGTGATCTTCTCGAATTACGATTGAGTAACAAAGATTCGGTAACGGATCAAAAAAAAGGAAGCAGATTCGATCTGAGATCACGTTGTGGAGAACAGGAAGACGAAGGAGAAGGAGAGAAAGAGTCGCGAATTGTCTCTGATGTTTCTACAGTTTTTGACGACTATGAAGAATTCGTGTGTAGCTTTTTCGCCGATTTTATAATTGACCAAGTAACGAAATGATTGGAAACTGTTATATAGGAAAGCTTGAAGATACAACTCTGGTTCATTTCTTTTGTTATCGGTTCTTTTTTTCCGACTAAAAACTTTTATTAAATCAGAAAACAAATCTTGATTACAACACTATAGAACTTCGAAATACAAATTATTACATCAGCAGAAAGATGCGACATATATTGAAGATAGTACATAAACAGAAGTGAATTTGAACGACACATCTTTATGAAAGAAATCTGACTCGCTAACAAACTGTAAACATTGTTATTGTCCTTCTTCGTATCCAATCTCACTCCAGAACGATTGGTATGCCTAGCTGACATGTTTGATACTCTCAAAATCGTCCAGTACTTCCGGTACAAGTCCTAAAAGATTGACAATCTGATAATCATGCTTGAGTACCAGAGTCTTTGTAAATGTTTTGACCTTGAACATCTGATAGTAAGAAGTGTAAAAAAAGACATTTTCGTATATATATTCGAACCATATATGATCATATTTCTTTTTATCGAGAAATCGAGGAAGCTATACAAGATTCTTTTTAAGCATGTTTATACGATACCTAACAATATGGTATTAAATAAAGTAATTATAGGTATCCTTCTTGGCCGGAATATATGCTTGTTATATCTGCTAGATTTGGAGAGGCATATATGATGATCCATTGTCTGAATTAGTAAGTTTGAAGTAATCAGGTGATTATATGCGGAAATATTCTGAAAAAGTTTGAATGTTTACTAGGTTATCTTTGCTAGCTAGAAAGAATAGCCAAACTACACGAAACTTACCTTTTACACACCCATCAAACAAAGTCAGAGCGCTCCCTTCAATTCTTACATTTACCAAAAACCAAATAACCAAGCCACATAACAAACTCATCCTTCACCTCTTACTAGAAAACCACTTACAAGTTAACATGAAGGAGATAAGTTCTATGGAAGAATCAAACTCACAAGTTCTACCTATTCAGTGCATGTCTATCTTTCCAAATCTTTATGTTCCGTGATCGACCTACTCTCCTTTCTAGATGTGCTCACGTGCTATGTGTTCCAAAGAGAAACGAGTTTGGAGAAAAATGTACTCTAGATGGTGTTTTGATACTCCTATAAAAGCCTGCGTTTTAAAACCAAACCGAACCGAACATGAAATTTTGGTTTTCGGAAAAGGGTTTGGGCAATTACCCGATCGGAAAATTTTCAAAATTTTCAGTTTGGTTCGGTTCAGTTCACCGAACCAAACGGTCACCTTTTAAAAAAAATTTAATAACCGAAATTAAACCAACATTTCAAAAATAAAATATAATCTCAAACCAAAATTAACCGAATCGATCCGAATTATCGAAAATAACCAGATTTTATTCGATTAAACTAAATAAATCGGTTCATTTCGGTAAAAGAAATTAAAAATCCCATAAAACCAGATACCCGAACCGAAATACCCGAAAACAGAAAAAAAACCGAACCAATTCGGTTCAAAATTAACCGAATTGCAGGCCTAATCAGAAGTATCCAGTGTTGTATTCATGTGCTCGCGCAAGGATTTTGATCTTATTGACATTTCAGTGAAACTCGGGACAGCGTCTTCTTCTCAATGACTTTCTTTGATGTTGACTTTCCAAAAAGGTATATAACCGATAATGGAGTTTCAACAAATCATCTCCATAAGCAAAATAGTTATTGATAACAAGTTAGGTTTGAATCGAATTTTACAGAATTCACATCAATGCTACGCATACAACGTTGACCCGACCAAGATTAAACGACTACGAACCAGACCAAAACCGAACGTAGAAATAGTTTGGTTAGGAAAGTAGACACTAGTCATGCTTTTAGCCTCTCTCTATGTGAACAATTTAACTTAAATCCTTGGAGATTTTTCAAGAAGAGTGATTAGCTCAGTGACATAACTTTTCAAGTCGGTTGTCGCAATAAAGCCAGAACCAGAACCAGAACCAGAACCAGAGTCAGAGCCAGAACCAGAACCAGAGCCAGAGCTAGGCTGTTCTTCTACACTCTTCTCTTGCCCTTGCTTTGCAGTAAGAGTTCCATAAAACACTTTCGTTGCGCCTTCCGTTGAGAGATCATACACAGAATTTTGTAATTTCTGAAACTTCTCTCTCGTTTCTTGTTCATCTCTGAGCTCTTCTCTTAGCTCATCCGGGAGGAAAGCCAGCGCACTTCAAAAAGGGTCAAAAACAGAATATGTATTAGACTACTACTCGATGAAGATTCATCGGATTTGTACAAGTCACATCGCAGCAGCGCATGACTGATTTAGTAATTTACCTGGAAACACCTCTAACAATACCAAACTTGTAGCCAGCAAGAACTGATTCCTTATAGCCAATGTTATAACCTTCCTGCGCAGCAGCTTCTTTTCCAGCAATAATCCCATAACGATATCCAACCTATGATATCCAACTTAGCAATACAGTTAAGTTAATGCTGCTCTAATCCTAAACAAAACTAGCAAACACAAGATAAGTATTATCCAGTAATATAGAACAAGACATTCAAATATCTTAGTACTACAAGAATATATTCGATAAAGCTTTCTTAAACTAGGATCGGAAAAGCAAAAACATTATCAGCAACGAGGACTCTCCACACTATGAAAGTAAGAATCCTAACCAGGTTTCGAAAGGTGCAAACTTTCTCAGTAAAGCTCTTTGGCGAAATTAGGCTTCCCATCTGTAATCGTAGAGAATTAACAGAAACAATGTTTTCTAGTCATTACATTTGGGTTGGGAATATAATCGAACATCTGGTAGGCGATATCTGAAACATCAAATCTGAAAATCATAAATTGGTATCATATAAAAGAACCCTCGGGATCCATCAGGTGGATTTTGTAGTTGGCAGTCCACAAAGCAGAGGCAAGTAATTCCGTAAATTGAGAAAGACAGAGGACGATCACTATACAATTGCTTCAAACTAGAACGAAACCAAAACCAGATGCACCTATAAGACTAAAGACCACTGCAGAAACAACGGTTTATCCATGTCAGAGCAAGCACACATACACATAGCCAAGGCCCTTCACTTAAACTAGACGCCCTAAAAGAAAGTGTCCAATATTATATTCTCTTCTAAATCGATTGAATGTTTTATCAACTGTAACTAGTTAGAGGGAATCAGATTCAAAAATCATAAGTCAGAGACAGAAAAAAAAACTCCATTTTCTCATCACGAAGGAAATTAAATTAAAGGGAAATCACCAGAAGGAACTTGTGGACGGTGGTGAGAACCCTCGAAAAATCGAAACTTTCTCGAAAGTAGCTTCAAATTTAAAATCCTTGGGGATTCCGTCGATCGGAAAGGGCTCAGCGCCGGAGAAAGAGGAGAGAAACTTGGACAAATTTTATATGTTTACCGGGCTTACTCTGACCGGTTTTGCCCGAAATTTCGAGTCTGGCCCGGTTCGAACAGAAACTCAGTTAACTAAATTTTTTTGGAATTTTATATATTGTTTTTCTTGGATATTTGATATTTCTAAACAATATGAGATTTTAAATAGTCATTAGTTAATTTTCTTTTTTTTTTCCCTCAATACTCATTAGTTAATATGCTCTATATATAAATGAATGAAAAACCGAGTACATCCTAAATCTAAAAATATGTATAAGAATCACAACAATTATAATATAAAAGTTATATATTATTTGAGAAATACATTTAGGAAACTAACTTTTTAAAATTGTTAATCTCAATGGATCAAATCAAATCTTCTAAATGCAATTAAATGTTTTAAGATCAAACTTTATAGATGGATTATAATAGTCTTCTTAACCGCTATTCGACCGGATCACACGGTAGATTACCGATTATGGACGGGCACGAGCGATCTGGTATACGAGTCAATTAGGCAGATGACGATTATTTCACTTATTAGATTCATGCAAAATCCAAAGAAACCTCACTTTCGACTAGCATTTTCTTTTACTAGATTTTATTAATCACGGATTGCAATGGATCCAAACCTGAATAATGACCGCGTATCGACTAGATGTCAGAAACAAAATCTAAAAACATTATTTATAGTTATAAGTAAAACACATTATATAATTCATTAGCCAACTTAATATTGAGTTTCATTTTTTTTTTATCAAAGAGTTTCATTTGTTTAAAAACATGTATTCTTATATTCTAATCAGAGTTGGTATATATATTGGTGCGTACATAGTAACATGATTCAATCCTATAAATAGGTAAGCATGTTTGAATTACAACTCGAAAACCCGATTAAGTCAACGTCCAATTTTCAAAGTTTTTGTTTGGTTTAATCTGATTTTTTATTTGAACCGTGTAACTAGACTGGGTATGATAAATATTATAAATATTTTAATTTAAAAAAAATATTTATAAATATTAAAATATTTAACTTGATCAAAAGTTGATAAATAATGGAAATATTTTATATATTTTAAATTTATCAAAAAATAAAAGAATATTATAAATATAACAACTTTTTTTTTTTGTCAATTATAAATATAACAACTTATAGATCTCATCCCATGCATGTTGTGGGTCAACGATCTAGTTTTTTTTTTTTGATAAAGATCGATCTAGTTATTTAGATAAAAGATTATGATTTTTTTTGGGAATCTCAGAAATATCATGGATTATTTTCAAAACTGTCGTTACACGGCGGCATTTTTAAATATATTACTCATTAATAAGAAAAATACTAAATTACCTTTAAAATGTTAGAAATCTCAAATTCCCAAAAGCAACAGTTTCATCGAGATTCATCGTGCTCCTCGTAAAGTTACTGTAGATCCAGATTTTAGATATCCATATTTTAGATCTAGAATCACAAAAGTGTTCTTCGTCAATATATGGGGTTGCATTCCTGGAGCAGCCACACGACGACACATAATCTTTGTAGAGATCTGGAAAGTCAAAAGAGATTGTAAATAATCATCTCTATTTTTTTTGTTATAATCACATGTATGTACTTCAATGCCAAAACCTTGTAGTGCATGGGTCTCAGAGTCGACTCCAAAGAGCTATAATGACACGTCCAATGAAATGATAAACCTGCATAATACACGAATAAACGAAAAGGAAACCGGAGAAATCTGTTATGAATCGTTATGTGCAATTAGTTTCAATCCCAATTTTGAGATGATTTCGGAATGATTTCAGTCCCAATTTCGGGATGCGTCACCTCTATCTTGTCCCAGATCGACACCTTTAAAAGATTCCTTAACCAGAGATTTATCCTCCAATGGATGGACTACGACATCATAGAAGTTCATAACTCTCCAGAGAATTACGAATTATAAATTACATTTGTGGAAAGACAAATCTTGCTTCAACATTGTATATGTCGATAAATGTATACTTTTACACATATATACTACTTTTTTGACATCATATATATTGTATATCAACATATACATATAATATATTTATATACAAGAAACATAAAATTATAAAAATACTAAGCTTCAGAGATTAACTCATAGACCATGACTTCTAATGGTGATATAAGATCGGACGGTATGGAACAAGAGGCGATACTGTTTAAGTGTGATTGGTGCGGGAGGAATGCATAATGAAAAAAGTGTGATTATTGTCGAATAAGCGTTATAAAACAATGTTTGAATGATGATTATCAAAAGTACATTACGAATATTAATATTATCAAATTTTAACTTTTTATAATATTTGAATTACGAAAATAATTGTTGTTTCAAATACATTTATCTTATTTAATTAAAAAATACACATATAATTAATTTCAGAAACTTCTAAACCTTAAATATTAAATATTATATGTATATATATATATATAATTGAAACCCGCATTTTAACTACACCATAATTGAGTGTGGAGCAAAGTATATGTATGATACGTCTAGCATATTTGCATTTTACATGAATGGAGATGTTTGTAACTTTGTATAATTTTTTTCGGCGTGTTGCATATTTTTTTTTTTTGATAAAAATGTTGCATATTCATGACCTACGAATCGTTAACTCAATTAGATTAATTAGGTGGAAAAAATGTTTTCCTCCTTGTTATCACCGATCAAAATGAAAAGTGTTTCCTCCTTATATTATGGAGAAGTTAAATAATAAAACCAAATTTGAGTAAAATTCCCCACTAATTTCAGGATGAGTGAAAATATTTTATTTCCAAACTATCACTTTTCAACTTTGAGTGTTTAATTGATTCCTCTATAATTTTGTTACTTTTAAATGGATAACTTAAGTCACAACAATAATCTACCTAAATTGACTCATCTAACTTGTAAATCTGTCATGATTGACTTCCAAAATCCATTAAATCTTGTCAGGGAATCTCAGGATTTAAATTGAAAAAATTATAATCCTAACCCCATAAATGATAGAACCAGACCAAAATACCAACTCTTTGATTCCAGCTCATTTTGACATTCATAGTTACAAATCACACTGAACAGGTGTTTGAAATGTTCAAGAAAAAACATTACCTTAATTAACTAAAAAAAAAAACATTAGAAGAAAAAAAAACAGGTGAGAGGAAAGTAGAATGTTGCTAGAATTAATTAATTATATCAAAATAATTATACTCTAATATGACGGTCCATTTATAATACTTGTCCCTACACATTACAACGAGTAATGTAGGTATTAATTAGTTGAGAGAGAGTGTGTGTGTGACTTTTTAATTCAACATCTAAAATTATTTGTTTTATTTATTTTCCCGCTAAGTAATTAATGAGCCTCTCACTCCTCAACTGTTATTTCACTTTAACGTACAGAAAAATCCAGAGAGAGAAAGTTTTGAGCATTAATGGCAGCTTCACCTACTTATCTCGTGGAGAGAGATTAATCTAAGAGAGAGAGAGCAAAGCAAAGCAAAGCAAAGCAAAGCAAAGCAAAGCTCATCTTCAATTTCTCTCTCTATACTCTCTACTCTCTCTCTCCACTGCGCCGTCAAGATGTGGAACTCGACGGAGAACGCATTCTCGCGTTCGACGTCGTTTAAAGACGAAGTAGAGGATGAAGAAGAGCTCCGTTGGGCTGCGTTGCAGCGTTTGCCGACTTACTCGAGAATCCGGCGAGGCATTTTCAGGGATATGGTCGGCGAGCCTAAAGAGATCAGAATCGGTAACCTCGAAGCTAGCGAGCAGCGTCTTCTCCTCGATCGGCTTGTTAATTCCGTCGATCATGACCCTGAACAGTTCTTCGCTCGCGTTCGGAAGAGATTCGACGCGTAATTGTTTCTTAATTTTCACTCTCTTTTTCTTTTGTTCTTTCTCAATTGCGAATTTGAAAATTCTAATGGTGATGTGCGGGTAGGTGCGGTGCAAGACAGGACTGTACCAATCCCGTCTCGCACGGCACCTACCCAATTGCAATTTGAAATTTATTAAGGTTTCGAATGGTGATATGCGGATTAGAGTGCTTGTAGGTGTGGTGTTGTGAGCTTGACTCTCACATTTTTTTGGGGAATTTTTTTGGCAGAGTGGATTTGAAATTTCCAAAAATCGAAGTTCGGTATCAGAATTTGATGGTGGAATCATTCGTTCACGTCGGAAGTAGAGCATTACCAACGATTCCCAATTTCATCATTAACATGACAGAAGTAATTTTCCACATTTTTTCTTCAAATTTTCAATTCTCTAGTTGTGAGTAACTTTTGTAGTGATATAAGATAAGTTTTGTTTCAGGCTTTTTTAAGGAACATCCGTTTGTATGGCGGAAAAAGAAGCAAATTAACGATCTTAGACAATGTCAGCGGAATCATTCGACCTTCGAGGTATATACATTATATATATTTCTGCTAAATTTTTGTTACAAGTCTCTTATTTTGGTTCAATTCTTGATATCTTGCTTTGTGCAGATTGACACTTCTACTTGGTCCTCCAAGTTCCGGGAAGACAACTCTACTCTTAGCTTTAGCTGGACGCCTCGGAAATAATCTTCAGGTAAACTAAACGGTGACCGAATCATAGCTTAAAAGATGCCTTAATTCTCTTAAATACTTGTCACTATGCTTCTTGAGTTTGAGTTGTTTTTGTGGCTTTGGCTCCATTGAAGACATCAGGGAAAATAACATACAATGGCTACAATCTCAAAGAGATAATCGCGCCAAGGACGTCCGCATATGTCAGCCAACAGGATTGGCATGTGGCAGAGATGACAGTGAGGCAGACTCTCGAGTTCGCTGGTCGTTGTCAAGGTGTTGGATTCAAATATGGTAAGTACTAAGAAGCAGTGTGTGTTGGTGGCATTATTATCTTTTAGTGTGAACTGTGTGTGTTTTGACATAGAAGCAAACCTTAAATACAGATATGCTTTTGGAGCTAGCAAGAAGGGAAAAGCTTGCTGGAATAGTACCTGATGAAGATCTTGATATATTTATGAAGGTAACCTAGTGTTTTAAGTCAGAGGCTATTCCATTTTCGTTTCTTGATTCGAATTAATTGTTTTTTGATATCCTCTAGTCCTTAGCTCTCGGAGGACAGGAGACTAGCCTCGTCGTTGAGTATATTATGAAGGTATTCTATTCTCCAGAGCCTTTTAACTATTTGTATAACAGTTCAAACTAATACATCATTATGTCTACAAGGTTACTGTTAGGGCTATTACTTCAAACTCTTTCTGAAATTTCTCATACATCCAACAAAGATTCTAGGTCTGGACACATGTGCTGACACATTAGTAGGAGATGAGATGATTAAAGGAATCTCAGGAGGGCAGAAGAAACGTCTCACTACAGGTGTGTTTGTGTGTGTGTGTGCTCGTTCTTGATTTCGTTCGTATCAAAAGATTTAACCAATTGCTAATTGAGTGGGATTGAAATTCACAGGGGAACTGTTAGTTGGTCCAGCAAGGGTCCTTTTCATGGATGAAATATCGAATGGTTTAGATAGTTCGACGACTCATCAGATCATCATGTATATGAGGCATTCCACTCACGCCCTCGAAGGAACCACCGTCATTTCTTTGCTCCAGCCTTCTCCAGAGACTTACGAATTATTCGACGATGTTATCCTTGTGTCCGAGGGACAGATTATATACCAGGGACCTCGTGACGAGGTTCTTGACTTCTTTTCGTCGTTGGGATTTAGCTGCCCTGAGAGGAAAAATGTGGCAGATTTCTTGCAAGAGGTAAAAGTTTAAAGAACTTGAAGTAGAAAAGTTTAAAATGCTGTTTCTTGAAACTCTAAACGAGTTTTCTGTTTATAGGTTACTTCGAAGAAGGACCAGCAGCAATACTGGTCAGTTCCTTTTCGGCCTTATCGGTATGTGCCTCCTGGGAAGTTTGCTGAAGCTTTTCGTTCGTATCCAACTGGTAAGAAGCTGGGAAAGAAACTCGATGTTCCGTTTGATAAACGGTTCAACCATTCAGCCGCTTTATCGACATCACAATACGGTGTTAAGAGGAGTGAGCTTCTCAAAATCAACTTCTCCTGGCAGAAGCAACTGATGAAACAGAATGCATTTATTTACGTGTTCAAGTTTGTTCAGGTTTGCCTCTCAATTACTTGTCTTCAGTCCCTTGATATGTTAAGTGCCTTGTTTAACTTCATTCTCTCCACATACTTCGCGTTTTTCGCAGCTTCTTTTAGTCGCCTTGATCACGATGACTGTCTTTTGCCGGACAACAATGCATCACAACACCATTGATGATGGCAACATATACCTCGGATCGCTTTACTTCTCCATGGTCATCATTCTCTTTAACGGATTTACAGAGGTTCCGATGCTAGTAGCCAAGCTTCCGGTTCTTTACAAGCACAGAGACTTGCATTTTTACCCGAGCTGGGCTTATACGTTACCTTCCTGGCTTCTGAGCATCCCTACTTCAATCATAGAGTCTGCCACATGGGTGGCTGTTACGTATTATACAATCGGATACGATCCTCAGTTCTCGAGGTTTCTTCAGCAGTTCTTTCTGTATTTCCTTCTGCATCAGATGTCCTTGAGTCTTTTCCGTGTGATGGGTTCTTTAGGAAGGCATATGATAGTTGCGAATACGTTTGGTTCTTTCGCAATGCTGGTGGTCATGACTCTTGGAGGGTTTATAATCTCTAGAGGTCTTTATACTCTTTTCTTTGAGCCCTTAAAACATTCTCGTTTCACCACATGAATATATATATTCATTCTTCTTGTTTTGATTTCTCAGATAGCATACCAACCTGGTGGATTTGGGGTTACTGGATTTCTCCTTTGATGTATGCTCAAAACGCAGCTTCTGTGAACGAGTTCCTCGGCCATTCTTGGGACAAGGTGAGAATATTACAGAAGTTTGATAGAATGTGGCATATACACTAATGTAGTTAATGGTTGTTTTCTTCTGTTTACGAAGAGAGCTGGGAATCACACCAGCGACTCTCTTGGTTTGGCATTGCTACAAGTTAGAAGTTTGTTCCCTGAGAACTATTGGTATTGGATCGGTATCGGTGCCTTGCTTGGATACACGATTCTTTTCAATTTGCTCTTTACGCTGTTCCTAGCTTACCTTAACCGTAAGCTTCTCATTCTTTTCTCTCTACCTAAAGCATCAGAAAGCATTGTGTGCTAATCGTGATCATATCCTTATATCCTTAGCTTGGGGTAAGCTGCAAGCTGTTGTATCCAAAGAAGAATTGGACGAGAGAGAAAAGAAAAGAAAAGGAGATGAGTTTGTTGTGGAACTAAGAGAGTACTTGCAGCATTCAGGCTCACTACATGGTGAGAGGAACAAAAATGTTTTCCTTTTCTCATCTGTTTACTAAAACCGAAAGAAGCTAATGCTTGTACTTATTCGGTACCAGGAAAATATTTCAAGAATAGAGGCATGGTTCTCCCGTTTCAACCGCTCTCACTGTCTTTCAGCAATATCAATTACTATGTGGAGGTTCCTTTGGTATGTTTAACAGGTCTCTACACTTCAGTTTTGAAAGGCATTTTAATATGTCTTAGCTCACGCGATCGAAAGTTTTCAGGGGCTTAAAGAACAAGGGATACTAGAAGATAGGTTGCAGCTACTTGTGAATATCACCGGAGCTTTTAGACCAGGCGTGCTTACAGCGTTGGTGGGAGTAAGTGGTGCCGGTAAAACAACGCTCATGGATGTTTTAGCCGGAAGAAAAACCGGTGGGACAATCGAAGGCGATGTGTACATATCTGGTTTCCCCAAAAGGCAAGAAACGTTTGCAAGAATCTCAGGTTATTGTGAGCAGAACGACGTTCATTCTCCATGCTTAACGGTCGTTGAATCTCTACTTTTCTCTGCATGCCTTCGTTTACCATCAGATATTGACTCAGAGACACAAAGGGTAACATAATTTTCCTCATTTATTCATATGTTTTGTCTTTGGATTATGCTGACATCTCTAAAACTTTCGAATTCTCGAGGCGTTTGTCCACGAGGTGATGGAGTTAGTCGAGCTGACTTCCTTGAGCGGGGCGTTGGTGGGTTTACCTGGAGTTGATGGCTTATCAACTGAACAGAGGAAAAGGTTAACGATCGCGGTCGAGTTAGTGGCAAACCCTTCTATAGTATTCATGGATGAGCCAACTTCAGGATTAGATGCAAGAGCTGCTGCCATTGTGATGAGGACTGTAAGAAACATCGTTAACACTGGACGAACAATCGTCTGCACGATTCATCAGCCTAGCATTGATATTTTTGAATCATTCGACGAGGTTGGTTTCTTTAAACAGTTGATTTAGATAATGAATCAAACAGAGTCATCATCCCTAAAAAGTTCATTGTTTTATGAAGCTTTTGTTCATGAAACGTGGTGGAGAGCTCATATATGCCGGTCCACTAGGCCAGAAGTCTTGTGAGCTTGTCAAGTACTTCGAGGTAGCTTTAGAAAAATGAAAACTTGGTTCAAGTTCTTGCCATTTTCGAACTCTGTTTCACTACTCTGTTCTACTACTCTGTTTTATCCTTAGTCAATTGAAGGGGTGCAAAAGATCAAACCAGGCCATAATCCGGCAGCATGGATGCTTGACGTCACCTCTTCGACCGAGGAACACCGGCTTGGTGTTGATTTTGGCGATATTTACAAGAACTCGAATCTGTGTCGGTATGTTACTTTCCTCATTTAGTCAGAAACCAAATTAGCTTCCTCAGAGGTTTGGTTTTAAATTGTCTTTTGTTCAATTGCAGACGCAACAAGGAGCTGATCGAAGTCCTGAGCAAGCCAAGTAACATATCAAAAGAACTCGAGTTTCCGACACGATACTCTCAGTCGTTCTATAGCCAGTATGTTGCTTGCCTGTGGAAACAAAACCTATCATACTGGCGAAACCCTCAATACACCGCGGTTCGATTCTTCTACACCGTGGTTATCTCTCTAATGCTTGGAACAATATGTTGGAAATTCGGCGCAAAAAGGTATTGAGTATGTGTGTAAAGTGGCGCATTGTTATCGCCAAAGCAACTCCTTTAAACTACTCATAACATCTCTTCATGTTATAGGGACACACAACAACAGTTATTCAACGCAATGGGATCCATGTACGCTGCAGTGCTCTTCATCGGAATCACCAACGCAACCGCGGCGCAGCCTGTTGTTTCCATAGAAAGATTTGTTTCGTACCGCGAGAGAGCAGCTGGAATGTACTCAGCACTTCCCTTTGCATTTGCACAGGTCATTCATTATATATGTTTTGATCTTCTCTCTTTCTTTCTTTCTTTCGCAATTGAGTGTGTAAAAAATATTCAAGAAAGGTATAATTTTTTGCAGGTGTTTATAGAGTTTCCATACGTGTTAGCACAATCTACTATATACAGCAGCATATTCTACGCGATGGCCTCGTTCGAATGGTCGGCTGTGAAGTTCTTGTGGTACTTATTCTTCATGTACTTTTCGATCATGTACTTCACCTTCTACGGGATGATGACAACAGCTATCACTCCGAACCACAATGTTGCCTCGATTATAGCTGCTCCTTTCTACATGCTATGGAACCTCTTCAGCGGTTTCATGATCCCTTACAAGGTAAGTAGCTAAGACACTCTTTAACTGATAGGAAATCTCTAAACATTACTGCTAGGCCTGCAATTTCGGTTCAAACGGGTCGGTTCGGTTTGGGTATTCGGTTTTTCGGATAATTCGGTTAGTTACAAAGGTTACCTAAAATAACCGATTTTGTATTCGGTTCGGATCGGTTCGGTTCTCGGTTAGTTCGGTTCGGTTATGTTGCTAAAACCCGTACAAAATTTCGGTTTGGTTCTCGGTTAGTTCGGTTCGGTTATGTTGCTAAAATCCGTACAAAATTTTGGTTCGGTTCAGTGCATTTATCGGTTAATTCGGTTCGGATATCAATTTTGTAAGGATTTTGGTTTAATTTTGTGAATTTCGGTTTGATCCGGTTAACTTTAATTAGGAATTTGAAAAAAAAAAAAAAAAATGGGTAACCATTTGGTTCATCGAACCGAACCGAATCCAAACCGAAATCACCAAAAACCGGTTTGGTTCGGGTCGGGTAATAATTCCAGGCCTAATTTATTGTCATTTGAAATCAAAACTAATTCTTGTTTTTACTATAGAAATACTCTGTTTTTCACTTTGATCTTTTGGATTGATATGGACAGAGGATTCCGTTGTGGTGGAGATGGTATTACTGGGCAAACCCGGTGGCCTGGACACTGTACGGTTTATTGGTGTCTCAATACGGTGATGATGAGAAAGAAGTGAAGCTATCCGACGGTGTTCATCAAGTGATGGTGAAGCAACTACTTGAGGATGTAATGGGATACAAACATGACTTCTTGGGTGTTTCAGCTATAATGGTCGTCGCCTTTTGCGTCTTCTTCTCCCTTGTCTTCGCATTCGCCATTAAAGCCTTCAATTTCCAGAGAAGATGATTGATTTACCCCAACTCTCAACTATCACACCAACTCTCTCTTCATTTATTAATCTATACATATACAAGAACCAATTTATTTATTTGTATATTGGAAGCTTTTATTTATACCCAAAAATGTAGGGGTACTGCCTGTCTTTTTTTTTTTTTTTTTATGAACATTAGTATTGCCTGTCTTTATTCCACTCTTACTTAGTATGGATCAATAAGAGCTTGTGTTGTGTTATATATATCTTCTAAATTAGCAGATTACATATATGGTAATACAACTCTTGAGAAATATCTCTTGATTGAATGAGACAGGTCTTTACTAACCATACAAAGATAGATATGGAAATGAACATAGATAAGCATTTAAGTTAAATGGTTGGATAATTGTTTTAGCATGTTAGAAGGGAGGTCAAAAAGTGCCCCACATGTGTTTAACTTTTGGTAATTTCTATGATCATTCGTGGAAAAATGGTCTATTTCAACCAGCACTTTTGGCAAAATACAAAATCATTCACAAACAAAGCCGCCTTTTTTATGCGATTCGACATTGGAGATGGCAAGAAAGCACACTTCTGGTTTGATGACTGGCTACAAATCGGTAGCTTAATTCACATCACAGGTGATGCAGGTACTCGTCTCCTGGGTGTTAGGCGATCTGCAACGGTTTCTGAAGCTGCCTCTGCGTCGGGCTGGACCATTCGGGCCGACGATTACAAGCCAGTCTTCTCTGCAGCCAAAACGTGGCAACAACTACGGCAGCGGAGGGAACAAGTTCCTTGGCATTCCATAGTTTGGTTTGCTCAGGGTGTCCCCCGGTTCTCGTTCATGGTTTGGTTGGCTATTCGGGATCGCCTATCCACAGGGGTCAGAATGCGTGGTTGGGGTGCTAGTGGCGATCTCAGGTGTATTTTCTGCGGAGAAAGGGATGAAACTCGCGATCACCTTTTCTTTGCATGTCCATACACCTTTACGGTTTGGTCCGCAGTAAGCGAAGGCATCCTTGGGACCGACATTACACCGGATTGGGCTGATACGCTTTCTCATCTTACCATAACATTAACGGTAAATTGGATTCTATCTTAATCCGCCTCTGCTTCCAAACTTCGATATACTATGTGTGGAAGGAGCGTAATGATCGTCGCCATCAATCAAGTTGGTTCACTACCGCCCAGCTTTCACGTCATATTGAGAAAACTATTCGTAACCGGATTGTCTCACTTCGTTACACGGGCCAGCATAAGTTCGTGGGGCTCCTTCAGTGATGGTTTGAAATAAGAGGCTGGTGATTTCAAGTGTCGACTTCATACTCATTCGGCTTCTATTTTTAGCACTTTGTTACAGCTGTTTACAACCCCTACTCTCTTTTTCTTTCTGTTTCTACCATGTAAACAACTTTTTTGTTCACTAATAAATTTGAAATTTCAACCCAAAAAAAAAAAAAAAAANAAAAAAATTTAAAATTTCACCCCAAAAAAAAAAAAAAAAAAATCACTTGCATGTTTCAACCTCAACAGCTAAAAAATTCAAATTAACTATCGAGATTTTTTTATTTGAACCAAAAACAAAAACAATGTTGACGTAAATTGGAGTTAGTCAACCGTTAGTTTGGCTAATTCAGCTCACACGTGTGTGATAAGTGACAATCGTTTTTATTTAAAAAATTCTTAAAAGATCGAAAAAAATCTAAAAATAAGAAAATAGAAAAATTATTTTCCGGATCATTCGTTGTGAGAGTTGGCTCGGGTTTCAGAAAACATGTGATATGAGTCTAGGGGACAAAGAAGCTTTGGTTCTGAGATTTAGAGAAGGAGAGACTCTGATTCACATAAAGTGTTTAGATTTTGGACAATTTTATATATATTGAGACTCCATCAGGAATTTACTCCACAAAAACAGTATATGCAGCTGCAATTCTTCACCAAGGCGAAGCAGAGATAGCACACACAACTATTAACTCTGAATCCCGTGAAATGAGATATTTCGAACAAAATTTTAGTTTTTGAAATGAGATATTTCGAAAAGTTCTTTGCTTTTGAGCTTAACAAAATAAGAGTAAAAACAGAGTAATTAAGTATATGTTATTGTATTCAACAAAATTGCTCAATTTATTGAGGTTGTGGCTGTTGTTGATTATGTAGTGGTTGTGTTTAGTGGCGGAACTAGAAATAAAATTTGTTGGGGTCATATTTAATTTAATTATTAATTAATTATTTAAATTTACATAGTTAACTATTTTAAATTTTTTAAAAAAAAATTTCTTAATTTTTCTCTAAATTAAAATAAAATAATAATTAAGTCATTGTTGTTATCTTTTTGTAACAAATATATAATTCCATTTTCACATATTGTTTATATTTTTTAAGGATTTATTTTTTTACATATTGTTGTAATATAATTATACAAAAAATGATTTCTTGTTTCATATATATATAATGTGTTAAATATATTATTGAAATATATAGCCTAATGTGTAAATTTATTGGTTTTGGAAGTTTTTGTTTGTAGTTTCTATGCATGAAAACTAAATAATTGCAACAAAGAAAAATAAGAAAAATAAAATAAGGTAGAGATTAATCGATTTTTTGGACTAAAAACACAAACTAATAGTGAAAACATGGCAATTTTCAAATAACAATGTGTATATAATATTGCTTTATGGGTGCTGTGCGGTTCCAACTCGAATCAACCCCCGATTGAGTTAGCAAAGAAACTTGAAAGAAGAGAAGAAAAAGAAGTGACACACGCGAGTTAACGAGTTCAGAGCAATAGCTTCTACGTCTCGCCAGAAGAATTATGGAATCCACTAGAACAGCGCAAGCTCGAGCTCTTACTCTCTTTACAATGTGTGTCTCTCTCTCACCTGATTACAAAAAAAACCCTAGAAACTCGGATCTATCTCTCAGCTCTCTCTCGATATTGATTTACACACTATAATAGAATGACTTTATAGCTCAGTCATTTACAAGTTGTATCACACGAGTATCAAAGTAACACACATGTCTCGGGTTAACCACAAACCTGTTAAACCCTCTCCTTCTCTTAGAGTCTTAGGCCCACTTAGAGATACTTATAGGATACTGGACACAAACCTTCAGGTGCAGAGAAACGATTCTTATCGAAGACACTAGGGGCAACTTAAAAAAATTAGATTAATTCACCTCAATAATCACATAATGCATAAGCTTATAAACAAAAATTTAAAAAATTGTGGGGGTCAGTTGACCCCCTATCACCAATGTGCCTCCACCCCAGGTTGTGTTGGAGTTGAGTCGAAAATCTAAAACCAGAGATATAGAAGAGTATTAGAGGAACTTGTTTGAGTAATTTGATAGAGTCCAGGAACATTGCCTACATAAAAACATGGATCTTCTAATGTAGAACCATCATCACATATACAATCGCCATAAAAAACATATCAATTTTTTTTCAGATTCTTAATGGATTTTAAATTTGAATATGTGGAAATTAGAATTACTTTGCGGACAAATATTTTATATCCATTGATAACTGTCATATATGTTTTTTTTTTTTTAAATAACACACATTTCTTCTCATTTTTCACAAATTTCTCAAATCGAATTTTATTCTCTCTCTCTAATCTAAATCAAGATTAGATTTAAAAGGTCTATAAATTTTTTCTTCCACTAGAATGTGGCCATATACAAGTAGAGAACATAAAAAAAACTCTAGTGAAATTTTCTTGTTTTGAGAGATTCGGCCATATACAAGTGGAGAACTGAGAAAAAAAAAGAATAGTAAATCGAAACAATGAAAGGAATGAATGGATATAAGATATTGCTTGAAGTAGAATGTGCAGGTCCGACTCAAAACATTTCAAAACCTTAGGCAAAAAGGAAAATTTTGGGTCCAAATATTCGTCCTTTATCAATGACGTGCTTTCTTCAAGCTGTGGATTAATCTTCCATGCCATTGATTAACGATTATACTAAGTGTCTAACCATTGTTTATCTTCAAACTCTGAAATCTGAGTTTTTTTTTAACACAAATCCTCGCTTAATCCAACCTAATCTCTGAAAATCTACCATGATTAATCAAGCCAAATCTGGCTACGGGTGAATCTGCACCAACACTGACACAAAACCTACAGACCCGCCGCAACGACATGATTTACGTGCTTTTGTTTGGACGGCTACGATCGAATTAGCTTACTTTATCTAACATCAATACGATGGCAACGAGATATTGTAAATCGATGGCTACAAACACATCACGTGCAACTAACTAAAAGTGCTCTTGTTAACTAAATGTTTTCTTTTTCTTTAACCATAAACGTCTCATTGAAGGTAGTATGATATTAAAAATTTATGTATAGTGAGAAAAATACTTATATCCTATAAGTGTGTTATACCGTAATTAGTTTATGAGAAACTGTGTCAAAATGATATCTTTTCGATTACCTAATATGTTCATATTCTAAACAAGTAGAATAAAATTTTTTGAGAGATATTATTTTCATATTAAATAACCAATTAATTACTAAATATAATAACTACATCTTTACAAATATTATGAAACAAAAACTATAATTTAAAGGCACGTAGTTTCTCTAGCGTTTGTGTATAACAAAGAAAATATATTGATTAGAACATTAACTGTTGTGTAACATAAGTAAAATATATATAAAGTATATGTTTTCGATTACCTATTCCGTTCATATATTAATGAAGTAGAGTAGTTAAAGTTTTTGAGAGGAGTCATTTTTATATTAAATAATCAATTGATTACTCAATATAATAATTCCACTTTTGTGAATATTATGAGATGAAAAATATAATTTAAAGGCACATAGTTTCTCTAACGTATGTGTATAAGAAAAAAAAACGTTGATTAGAACATTAATTGTTGTGTAACATAAGTAAAGACTAAAATTTTAATAGTTTCACAACAAATATTCATAAACACATAGCTACACAATTCAACAATAATTTGTTCAAAAATATTATTGAATATCCACAAAAAAATGAAAACAATTGTTTTGTTTTTAATTCTTTTAATTTTTAAGTCATCATGTAAGTATATTTTTTGCCAATTAAGATAAATTGTTTTACAAATTTATTGGAATATAAATCTAGTAACTAAATATATGTTTTGTAAACTTTATAGGTGCATCAAATATCATGGCTAATTCCAATTATGAAGAGATAACTCATTCTTCTAATCTAGCAGCGAGCTCTCAAATAGATTTTCAAATAAAAGATCAATTTCCAACTGACGAACATCTTAGACTCTTATATGCTGACAACAACGGAGGCGGAATTGAGTTTTGTTATGAATGCGCTCAACGTTGTTTAAGAAAGGGTAGGTATACATTAAAATGTCGAGGACGTTATTGTTATTGTAATTATAATTGTTGGATTCATTCTTAATATGTGGTATTTTCTTTGAAATATTTATAAATATAATAAAATAATAATAAATTTCCTTTTAAAATCAAAAATACTTCTTAGTCATAAATTTACATTATTAACAATGTATAATACCCTACACGTTATGTAATGTAGTATGCCTTGTAGATAAAGTTTTTTTTTTTGTCAACAACATTGGGCATAAAGTTTTTGAACATTTATGGGTGTCTATCTAAAAGTACTTATTTCACAGAAATTATGACTGAAGTTTCTTTAAAAAACTTACATGTTTAAAATAATTTAATTTATCTTAGTTATATGATCATATTCAACTACATAAGATTTCAATGTATTATATTGGATACACAAAAATCTATATATCAAAATTATTATTTTTTGTATTTTAACTTTTTTTTGAAATGGACTTATTCATCTTTCAAAATAAGATAGATGTATTTGATATATGTTTATTTACAAATTTTATGGGATTTATGGTGTCACTAGTCCCGCCAACACCTACGGTCTCCACGATTTAATCATTTCATCTTGTTCATATTATTTCCTATTAAAAACAAATTGAACCCACTGGTAAAAAATAGTGGCACATGCATAATAGGTACTCCTAGTTCTTCCATCCAATACCCTGATCATCCACTTCAGGTCTGTTTTGAAAGGCGTATGACTGTTGGTCTTGAACTTCTCCATATTTGTATGATGGATGTATAAGAATATTTGATTGTATATGAGCCCCATATTCGCTTTTCCCGATTACTTCTGGTAGGATTGCATTATTGTTTTTATTAATGTTGGCGGTTCCTTCATACTGGAGAAAAAGCTGGGTGTTCTCGGGTAGAACATCTTGTGGTTGGCTTGGCTATGAAATGTGTCTTTCTGTAGGAAGAGGTTCATGATGCGGTAATACGTCTTCGGTAACATTTTCTTTCTAAACCATGAAATGGTAAAGACATACAAGGTGAAAGTAGAAGATTAAATATTGACTGAGCATTTTAACTATTTATTGTGTTGCATATACCCGAATAACATTTTCAAGTATATCTTTTGCATCATCTTCCCCTATCTCTAGGATTGCATGGTCGATTTCTGTGACTGTCTTTTGTACTTAGACATGAGTTGGCGCTTTACTGGGCTGTTGGAAAAAGTACCAATTTGAAATTAGTTAACAAATTTGAGATGTTCTACTCAATCTAATAATTGATTGGATGTCCACTTTGGTTTTTGTATGCAGCAGAATGCGTTGAAGGTGAACGAGAAAGAAAATATCCGAGTCTTTCTATATCGTTAACCTTTTCACTCTTATCATCTATTTCGTAACCTCTTTGCTTTTATTGTCAATCTTCACTTGGCTCTTCTGGCTCTTGACTTCATTTTTCTCTTTGCTGTTTTGATTGATATTTTCATCGCTCTTCTCTTGGTTGGTCTCTCCGGATGAGTGCCTAGGATCATGCTTCAAAACCGTGGACTTGTCACTTCTTGTATTGTATTTGTGATTTCTTTTAACATTTCATTCACTGAGACAGAAACTATGGTTCCAAATAACTCCTCCTAGTAGGAATTTACTAACTTTGGTTCCTCTTCAACAGTAGGAACTAGAGGCAATTCCAAGCAATTAAGTCCAGTTACGAGAGAAAACTCCTTGATGGTGTATCCAATCTGATCACAAAAAAAAGATTTTGTGCTTCATAGAGGTCTATAACTATCTGAAAGGAAGTTGTGAACGAGCTTTCTTGAAAATAGTGACTTCTTTGCAAGGATGGCAAAATTGCGAGCAAACTGAGATGTCTTTAGAAATTCTAGCTCCTCTGAATTCTTCATCATTTTTCTCGATGCTGCGCATATAAGATAGTTTGAATAAAAATTGTTACGCCAGCAACTGGATAGTGATTTCTCACAAAAAGATGTGGCGGCAAGGTAAGATCTTAATATGGAAAGTCTTCGGGTTATGATGGTTTGGATTCAAGTTGTTTAATGTAATCTAAAACAAAGAGGACATTGTGACATTTAGTGATGAGGGTTGTCTGTCCTTATAAGTAGAATGTGTTAGATGAAAAGAGTTTGAACAACTATATATACAAAGATTTTATAAAAAAAAAAAAAAACTATATGCAGAGATTTTGCACAATAATAGAGAGTAAACGCGATGCAATCTACATCCAAAAACGGAATACCAGAAAAATCAGGATTTAAACTACGTACATAAACGACTACGGTAGACTCGTAAACCTAGGAATATCCACTGGAAGTATATCTAGTTCTGATTTATCACAATGAAATAAGGAAGAAGACCAATTCCGTAAACGAGGAACAAACTTGGTAGATATTTTTAATTACCCAATTGATGTATACAAATCACAATCAAAAATTAAGTTCGAGAGTCATATGACTCATATCTAAGAAGACATTTGATGATTTGGGGTTCTAAACCCTAATGTTTTTTTTTTTTGAACATTTAAACCCTAATTTTTCCCTTGACAAAATCATAGTAACGCGAATTGATGGAAAAACAAAATGGCATGTCAATTTTGAGTTCAAATGGAGAACCTATTTGTATGTTTGTCATGTTTGCACGGTAATAGTAGATGTATATTCATTATCTCAGAAATATGGTTTCGTAATTTAAAAAAAAAATTGTAGTCGAATAAAATCACGCACAATGAAAATAAAACATGTTAGTTTTTTTTTTTTGTTTTGGGTCATCGTGTTAGTTTTAAACATTATCCCTTAACTATTGGGAGATGGATTTCTAAAGATTTTTGAAATTTTCAAATTCTATTATTTTTGGTTAGTGAAAACTTACAATCTTCGTAAATCCATCGTTATTGGTTTAAGGACTTTTAAATTCTATCATTATTGGTTTAAGGACCTTTAAATTCTATATAAATTTCATATTATTGGTTCGTAGATTCTTATAATCTTAATATTTCAGATTCTGTAATTCTTTTAAAATCTGAGTTATTGCGAGATGGATTCAATACATTTTACTCATAGAACACAACTTTCAAAATCTCAT